>CANNZV010004001.1:51522-100494 GCA_947561585.1 Caprella mutica
CCTTGGAAAATTTGCAATCGAGCGGGAAGACGATTGGGGTAATTTCGCATGTAAAGGAGTTGAAGGAGCGGATTACGACGCAGATTCGGTGCGGAAAAAAGGGAGTGGGTTTAGTGAATTGGAGGTTGTTTAAAAAATTAGCTACAGAGTAGCGGCTCTCTTGAAAATTTGAGCGTTTAAGAGTGCCGCCACTACGTGGCTTTGAATCTGTGGAATCACCGTGTTACCAAGAGTGCCGTCACGCTGTGACTGTGATTTGAACAACTATTCAAAAACCGTATTTCTTTTGAACTAAGCAAGTGTAAATTCATTTCAAATTGTCAAAAAAATCTACCAACTGCTCCGCTCGCAAATCTAAAAAATCATACATCACTTGAATTTCAGCAGCAAAATCGTTGTCGTCGTAATAGGGTTTTGCTCCAAGTTTTGGCAGCTTGATGCAAGAATTATTAGAAACAGACTTTTTAGCAAATAGAGACCTTTTTCATTGAGGATTGAAATAGTATGAATGGCAAATTTAACTAAAAAACACCATTTAACTCACAATCCGCAACCGATACACCATCGCCAACGCAATCAACTCACCCCAATCGCAAAAAAACCGACATACGGATAATTTCCCCAAAGTCCCATCCGCATTTTCAATAATAATCAGTCCAGCAATTTGCGCTGAAGCACCGATAGCAAATTGATTCACGGATGTGCGAATACTCATAAAACTTCCGCGCGTTTCGGGCTGCACGACGGAAGTAACAATCGCCGTTGCGGGTACATTGCGGCTACCACTCGCTACGAAATAGGAGGATGTAGCCATCAAAGCCACCCAGATAGCTTCGGTTTGCAAATTGGTAATCCAAAAAATCGAGCCGATGGCTAAAATTGTTCCGATGGTGAACACGCGTTTTTTTACCGAATTTATCCGCCAAATTGCCGACCAATGGTAAGCAAACGACCGAAAACAGTCCACCAACAAAGTAAATGTAAGAAATTTCTTCATCCGTAAAACCGATATTAAACTGCATATACGGCGCGATAAACGGGATAATTGCGAAGTGACCAAATATCAAAGTCATCGAAAAAAAGCAGCGCACTCAACTGGTTATTATCGGTAAAAATTGGGGCGCAAAATTTTGATGGGATTTTTCTCCACTTTGCCTTCCGAGACGTGTCCTGTCATGGATGGCAAGACAAATTTTATCATCACTAAAAATACTGTCGCGATTGCGCCGACAACGATAAAAGTCATGCGCCAATCGTATTTCGCAGCAATGTAAATGCCAGATGGAACGCCAATCACAGACGCTACCGAAAATGCCATCATCACATAACCTGTCGCTTGCCCGCGCTTTTCGTAAGGAAAAACATCGCCAATAATGGATAAAATCACCGCGGTCATTACGCCGCCGAATGCGCCAGAAATCGTTCGGGCAGCTAGTAAAAACAAGTAATCGGGAGCTACTGCACACGCAAAGGTTGAAATGGTAAAACCAAAATACAGTAATAGCAGGGCATTTTTTCTATCAAAACGGTCAAGGAAAAAATGCGCTAAAAAATCCAGAAATCGCCGCCGCATAGGCGTAAATCGAGACGATAAACGAAAATTCAGCGGGCGAAATATCGAATATTTCCATGAACTGCTTACCCAAGGGCATGATAATCATGACATCCAAGATGTGGGTAAATTGAACAGCAGCCAGCGTGAGGATTAGTAGAATTTCGTTTCGTTTCATGTACAATTATTGGATTGACTCGATTTTTTTTGATTGACTGGATTATCTCGATTGAGACGAATTGTGATTGACATTCGAGTTTTTTCAAAACAAATAATCGTCATGGGAAGAACGTTTGGAAAGGATAATGGTTGGGGAGAGCGAGAGAAAAATTATTTTTTTGAGAAAGCTAAAAATTTTAGGACGTGGTAGGGGCTTGAGGATGAGAAATATTTTTTGCAAATTCGTTTTTCATCCTCACTCCTATTTACCGTGTAATAAAAATTTGTTTGATTTTTGGAGCAGAGACTTACTAAGTTTTTGAAACTTAGGAACGCGAACAAAATAAATTCAGGTTTTTGAGAGGATATTTTGCCCTTATTTTTCACTTTAAAAATGCTCATTATATCGCTGCGCTAACATAAATCGCACTTTCAAAGCAAAAACTAAGACCAAACTCTCTCTCTCAAAAATCTGAATTTATTTAATTCGCGTTCCTTAGCAAGTCCCCCCTGTAAGTAACGCGTGCTAATTTGCTAAATTTTCAGAATTTAGTAATTTTTTTTAAAATTTAAATAAACTTACTTTACGTGTATTACCGTGTAAACAAGGTTTCTTAAAACATAGTGCGCGTTGCCTGCGGCAACGCGGGAGGGGAGTTAAGGGAGCAAAACGTTTTTTGCAAACCGTTTTGCTCCCTTAAGAATTCCTTTAAAAAAATGCAATAAACTTAATTTACAATCATGGCAATCGCAAGAAAAATAGTTTAGTGATGCGGAGCGGGGCAACTGAGCTCCATAGTAAGATTCCGAAGTGCTCCGATAGGTTTTTCAAGGGGAAAGCAGTTTTTTTAATATTAAAAAACTGCTTTCCCCTTGAAAAACCTATCGAGCCGGCTTGGATTTTCTTTGAAATCGTATTGATTTTCGGCTCGAAATTGCCGAAATATTTTCTTGCGATTGCCCTAAATTTACAGTGTACTTTTATTTTAAAATATAGAAATTTAGGTGGCGGATTAGGTAATTATTGCACGATAATTTTTTTGGCAAAAACAGCCTCTCGCTATCATTATTTCTAAAAAATACAATCCTTTAGGGCAAACCGCTAAGTCTAAAGTAGAGTTGACACTATTTTTAAATTCTTTTGTAAAAAAGCCGCTTTCCATTGGTCATATTTCTCAAAGAAAAACGGCAGGAGAGGCTTCTTTTAAACCAATTTTTATGGTTAAAAACTGCGTGGCTGGCGATTGGGATAAATGTGTAATTTTTCCAGCAATGTTCGGTTCATTGATGAAATTGATAATACAGTCGTCAACGCCTTCTACTTCGCAACCATTGGTGTCTGTGATGGTGACGAAAAATTCTCCGTTTTCTAGGTTGGTCGCCGTTTCAGTGGTTTGCACCATTGCTCCAATTGTAGGCGTAGGGGGTGGTGCCGTTGGTTAGCTCGGCAGTAGATTCGCAATATAGGCTGTCCTCGACGGGCGTGGTGAGGAAAGAAAGTTCCATAGCGAAAAGATTGGTTACGGCTGCTTCGTGGGTTTCAGGGCAACCAAAAGCGCTGGTGGCGGTGACGGTGTAAATTCCGCTGCTCAAATTGCTCAAAGAATCGGTAGTTGCGCCATTACTCCAAACATACGTGTAGGAGGGGGTTGCCCTGGGTCGCGAGACTACGTTGATGGTGGCAGTGTTTTCTGCGACAGAATCCGTCAGTTGCATTTAAATTTAGCCAGGATTTGGGCACAAAAATCCACAAAGTCCCGTTTCGTGCAAAGTTCCTGATTGGAAAATGAGGTGGTTCAGTCCGTAATGTATGCATCAGATAAACAGCCGTTGTTGTCGTTCAAAAAATTAATTGGATGGTATCATTGGGCAGATAGTCGAAAACAAAATCATCCTGTCCGTTCAAAGTAATGGTCAGTGGAGTGCCTCCTTCATAAATCGCCGCGGCCTAAACAAATCGTGCTTTCTGTATTCGGGTTGTATTTTATGGCATAAATCCAGACACTTTCGTTCAGCACAGGCTCATTTTCAAAATGAATGGCGGCTGTGCCAAAACGGAGGTGCATGATGTTGAGAGACGGAGAAATAGGAGCGGGGCAATACAATTCGCCCCACCATTTTTTTGGGAATAAACAGGATAAAGCACCAGCATCCTATAAGTTTAAAAAATAGATTCATAATTAGTGTTTTATAAGTTTTTGACTAATGGTATTTTTGGCAGTTTGGACAGAAACGAGGTACATTCCAGCGTCCAAACCTTGCAGATTAAGGCTGATTTCTCCGTTTTGAGTACTTTTAAGTTGTTTTAAAAATTCGTCCATCAATCGTTTGCATAATAATTAAATCCCCTTCCGCAATTGCGCCCGAAATGGTAACAACGTCGGTAGCTGGATTTGGGTAAAAATTAATTTCCCCTATCAAAACTTCGGCATTTAATTCAATCGGCGTTAAGGTTTTTAATTCAAAAAACTGCCCTTTTGCAAAACGATTAGACTGATTTTCAAATACTGGAATATAGTCAAAAACGCTATTTTTTTCTTTTGAATAAATGCTAACTTTCATCCATTCGCCCTCCACGAAGCCTTCTCTCCATTTAGTGTTTTCGTTGTCGCCCTGAATGGTCATGGACGCATTTTCACCATCAAATTTAAAAGAAGAAATCACCTGATTGTTTTTGTCCATCAAAGCCAATTCATCGCCAACGTTGAGGTATTTTGCCAAAACTTCGGCTCGAAAATGCCCGTGCGAAATATTAATACTACCCGCCCACGGCATTTTCAGCACTTCGCAAGCATTCTCGCGCATAGGCATATCGCTGGCACGAAAAGCTACATCTCTATCTGCAAAAGAGGTCAGAATGTAGCCCTCTCCCGCACGCATCGTGTAATCGGTGATATTGGGACCAAAAGTGAACAAATTGAAATCATCGGGCGCAACCCTCAACAATACGCCCAACTCTTCTTGATTGGCCACTTGTGCAAAGGTCTCAATAACAGTTTGTTCGTAGTCAAACGGGTAGCCGATGTAGTTGAATTTGACAGGGTCGGTAGCAGGATTGTGACCGAGAATAGCGTTGGCGGAAGTGGTATCAACTTTTACGCCACACACCGTAATCGAGGTATCGACGGTAATTAATGGGTTGATTAAGACCGCAAACGCATCCAAATCTTCCCAGGTCTGCGGGCAATTTTGATTACACAAATCACCGATGGTGTAGGTGTTGCCTACGTCGTCATTCATGGAAGTGATTACTCCCTCAAACTCGTCAAAAATATCCTTGATGCCCCGATTGGGTGGTAAAATATTGGAAGAAATATAATTTGTGCCACCCGCAACCAGAGGAATGGTCAGGCAAGGAAACGTCGTTTCATCACATTCGATGAATAATTCAAACTCGCTCTCGGCGTTATCCACTCCGTCAATGACGATGTAATAAGTACCCGCTGCCAAAAACGGCAAAATGACCGCTTCTTCCTGATTGTCAAATTGCCCTTCGCCCCTCGTGCCGCCTTCACCTAAACAGGCAAAGGGATTACATTCGTCGAGAATGTACAGGTTGAGATTTTGGGACATATTGCGAAGCAAAAACAAAATTTGCTGAGGCGCAGGGTTGTTAAATTCTAAAACAATTTCTTTACCCGTATCGGATTTTCCAGAACAATCGCCCCAGCCCGAATAATCGGAAACGCCATTGGCATTCGCGCCTTGATACGCGATGCCGCAGAATACTTCGTCTAAATCGTCGCATTCAAACACAATCGGCGGCGGAGGAGGACAGCCAGGACAGGGGTCAGGGTCGCTTGGTTCGATGCAGTCGCCAACGGATAAGGAAAATTCGCCTTCTGCGTCGTTAAAGCCGTCCACCATGATGTAATATTCCTTGTTGGCAAGTGCGAAAAGGTAGAAAGATTCAGTGGCGTCTCCTGATTCGATACTGTATTCCTGACAGTTATTTTGCGCATTCAAACCATTTAAAACGAATAAATCCAAATTGACTCCAGCTTCGGGGGTCATAGAAATCAGTACCCATCTGTCTTCGGGCGATTCGAATGTAAAAAATTTTCTCCGCTCCACCATTGAAGTGATTCGGCGTGCAACCGTAGCCAAAGACATTATTTGCCAAGCCAACTGTGGTGCAATTGGCGGTCGAGTTGCAGCTCAAGGCATTCGGGCATTGGGTGGTTGGTGGGTCATTTGGGTCGTTGGGGTCAATCGTACCACCGCCACCGCCACCGTCAAAGTCGCCACATTCGATTTCAAAATCAAAAGTACTCGTTGCATCAATATAGCCATCAACGACGATGTAATATTCGCCGATTGGCAAGTTGGTAATCAATAAAACTTCGTCCTCCGTTTCCTGATTTTCAGAGCGGGCAATGCAGGCAAAGTCATCGCAAGAGGCATCCAAAACGTAGAGTTCCAAATCTTCGGTGAGGTTGGTAATGGCAATTTTAACATCAGTCATTTGCGTATTGTTGAGTCGAAAATAGACTTCTGACCCGTTGACAAAATTGTCGGAATCACAAAAGAGGTTTGACTGCCGAGGGCGTCCCTGTGGCATTGGACAAATTGGAAAATTGTGTGCCGCAACTGACTTCCACAGGGTTGGAACAATCGGTGTCGCCAATAATGACGGGTTTGTTGAGACATTGGAGATAACTATTTTTAGTATTCCCTTCAAAATCACTCAAGGCGGATGGCAAATTGGGCCGAATGGCATTGATGGGCAAAAACTCCGTTTCCAAATCCAAGTGTTCACCACCACCGTCTTTCCAGATTCTAAATTTGAAATTTTCACCCACCGCGAAGCCATCTTTTTCAGGAGTCAAAAAGTCGTCAATGCAAGTAATCAAAGAGGCGATTTCGTTTTCATTTGGATATTGGACAGCAGCCTGACAGTGTTCGCCCCCCTGATTATCGACGTAGAAAACGCCAATCCAGTCGTTGGTGGTAAGGGGAATGCCGTTGATTTCGGCTTTAAAATGGTCGTTTTGGCGGTCGAGGAAAATGGTGTGGAAGTTGAGGGAAGTGCAGGTTTCTACGTCCCAGGGAGGCGTGGAATTGCAAGGCAACTCATCTGCCAATACGCAACCTTGAACAATGGTCGCATCATTGAAATAGTTAATAAATGTTGAGTTACAATTGCTAAAATCAAGGTCTGTATTATTTGCAGCAAAATCGTATTCGCAGTTTGATAAAAGTGTTCCTTCACAGCTAAAAAACTTGAGTTCTCCCGTCATACAATTACGATAATTGAAAATAACAATTTCAGAATTATATTCAAGAATATCTAAACCAACAGCCATGCAAGGCACGGGAAGCGGATAATAACATTCGTTGTAATCGGCAATCTCATCAACGACCCAATCCAAACAAAGAATTTCATCAGGATTAATCGGACAATCATTTCCGCAATCAGGCAAAGACTGGCTATCCTCCCAAATGGTCGTTACTGTATTAAAATTATCAGGAAAAAATTAACTCAAAATTGTTAGTGAGATAACTGCAGGTCCACGGTGAAAATCCACCGCTACAGGATTGAATAAGGGTCCGTTGCAATTAAAAATATCAATATGCGTATTGTCAATGATGTTGTAATCAAAAACAATGAAGTTGTCTAAACTCAGTTCTGCACCGTGAATAGTGAGGTTGTAAGCGCCATCATTAGTGATATTTTGCAAATGAGCCTGAAGCCAGTTCTGACATAAAATTTCATTTGGTGTGGTGGGGCAATTCGTCCAGCATTCTCCATTGCTAGTCGAAGCGATGCCGCTTTCGCTTGCCATACAACCATTGCTATAAGTGAACCCATCGCATCCGCAGACGGGGTCATACACCTGAATACAAGGATTGCCGGTAATGATGGACGGGTCGTAGCAGTCGTCGCTGCAATTGTTTCCAGAAAAATTAGTGTTAAAAAACAGCGCAGAATCAAAAAAACCATCTCCTCCGTCTGCTATTACCACTTTCAAGTGATACGTTTGATTGGGAATAACTGCCACATTGTACTGAAAAGGGGTCGTGAATCCATTAAAAGCAAAAATATCAGCGGCAATTTCGCTGCCACATTCAGCGATATGGTTGCCGATAAAATAATTAGCATTGGTTTCAGGATTAATATTAAATGCGCAAACTGGCGTTGAAGTTCCGGGAAGATTCGCCAAATTGATGGCGTCATTTGGAAAATCACCAGCGATTCCTGGACCACTCAAAAAGATGCCCATGACATCGTGAAAATTTGGCGTACTCGAATAGGTACAGTAATCTTCGGAAGCAAAAACCATTTCAAATTCAAAATTGGAGATGTTGGGAACAAAGTCAAACTCAAATCCCGTCGCATCATCCGTATCCGTTGCATCTGTCAACAAATCCAATGAGGCATCACCCAGTTGAGCATTGTTAATACTCAGCCCAAGGTCACTTCCATTTCCCATATTGATTAAGGTGCCGGTTGTCAATACCAAACCCGAAGACATTCCTAAAAATCCAGTACTGCTGAACGCGCCCGCTGCGGAATTAGTCCCAATTTGATTAAAATTAGAGATGGACAAGCATTCTCCGTCATTAAACATCGCATTTACTTCTTCTGCTAAATTGACATTGGTTTCTACAGAAAAGGTTGACGTACAGGCAGGCATCGCTTGCCCGCATTGCCAAACGGATGTAATACAGGTCGCGTTGGCGTAATCAATTCCCGCATCAGGATTGCAGACGACCACGCCGTCTATGCCACTAAAACAACTTTGAATCAGCGTCCCTTCGCAGTCATAAATTTGATACCCAGCTCCATCTGGTGCACCCGAAACATCCGCCGTAATAATCTGATTGCCCTCATATTCACACAAAACGAAAATATCCGGGTCAGGATAGGCACAATCAGAATCAATGCTGGTTTGAATTAAATCTCTCAACCAATCCGAACATTCGGGGTCTTCACAGACTATGCAGGGCGTAGTGGCATCTTCCACAAACATGGATTCCGTGATGCCCGTTGAGAATACCATTTTCCAATCAAAAAGATAACCATTATCCGATACCCAAAGGTCGGTAATGTTCAAGGTCCACACCCCATTAATTGCTCCACCTTCCCAAGCAGAAGCATCTCCAGATATATTGAAAGATTGCGCTGGCAAAATTGGATTGGAGGTGCTATTCATGTAGTCAATCATCGTTCCGATTTCCGTATTGAGTACCCAGCAATATTGCGCACCCGTGCCAGGAAATGGGTTTGCACTGTCGTTATCAACCGGAGTACCCAAAAATACCATTCCTCCTGATTGTCCGGGATGGTCATGCAAAATGACGGTTTGGTTATCGGGAGAAGTCAGCGAAATTTCTAAATCTCTGGCCCACGAGTGTTCCATCGTAGCGCAAACAGAGACAATAAAGTCAGCATTTGTTAGCGTAGCATACGGCAAACCACTAACATTTAATGGGATTTCAAGCGTTTCTGCTGCTCCATTATCTGGAATCAAGATGGTTTCTGTATGTTGAAATTCTTCCGCAAGGGTAATGATTGAGGGGACGACACAACCCGCAGCGTCGGTGACGGTGACGGCATAAAACCCGCCGTCCAAATTAAAAATATCTGCGGTCTGTTGTCCATTGCTCCAGTTGTAAGTGTAAGGGGGCGTTCCGCCATAAACATCAAGGTCGATGCGTCCGTTTTCTGCACCCTCGCAATTTTCGGGCGTGATGGAGGCGGTCAGGTTGGGGCAGGTGTTGGTAGAATTTGAAAATTCCAAATAAGCCGCATTGCTTCCATCTCCTTCCTGCAAAATCAAATAATAGGTTGTGCCTTCCACAATTGGGAAACCAATGGAATTGGCATTTCCAGTAGGGTTTGAAAATTCTCCACAAAAAACAATATTATTGGTAGAAAGATTACAGGCTGTTTTTACAATCAAATAATCCCCGTTGATACTCTGGGTTGATTCGGGTTGAGCTAATAATTGAATATGAAAAGTAGCCGTTCCAGAGGATGGCGCAGTAAATTGAAAGATAATATCATCCTGAGGATGGTTGTCCAAATTGCAGAGATTCGTATTGGTTAAATTAAAAAACTCGCCGCCTATCCAAGCGTTGCTATAACCATTGCTGCTGTCAAGCACTATGGGATTATTGCAATCTTGCGCAATTGCAAATAAAGGAAAAAGAAACAAGGAAAAATAAATGAGGCTCTTCATCTGAAAGGAAATTTAAGGAATGGTGAATTAACTAAATGAGCAGTTAATTGATTCACCATTTCTCAGGTGAACGATGCCTCAAAACTCCTGAATAATTCCTTTAAAATATAGTCAACCTTACGAACGCTGTTATTTTCCTTACGAATAAAGAAAAAGCACAATATTTAACCCTCAATCTGACTTCAACCTCGGCAATTGTTCCTGAAAACTCACTTTGTTGGTCGCCCCTACAGGAATTTCCTTTTGTTCTCCCTGATAATTGACGAAAGCTCTGCCGCCGTCAAAAGCAACGATTTTATTGATATTGACGATATAAGAACGGTGCGTTTTGATTAAAGAGGCATGAGGAACCTGACTCGAAAAACTTTTTAGATTGGCGGAAATAGTCACATTGGTGGTTTCTGTAAAAATTCTAACATTGGGGCCCAATGCTTCTACCCAAATAATATCTGCTACTTCAATGCGCATGTATTTCGTTCCTTTTTTTAGCAAAAAGAAATCATGATTGGCATAAAATTTACACGGAGGCGGCGCGTGAAATTGTAGCGAATGCTCTACCTTGGTTGTTCTTCAGCTACAAAATTGGCGAGTGCTACATCCAGCGCAATTCTCAATTGAGTAGAAATTGCAGGGCTTAATCAGATAATAAGCAGGGTGCACCGCCTTCGCGCGGTCAACGGTTTGCGTACCACCAAGTGCCGTAAGAAAAATTATGGGGACTCTGGCAAGTTTATTAAATTCGTGGGCGAGTTCAATACCATCCAACGGGCTATTATTCAAATTGATATCCATCAACACCAAATCGGGCAATCGTTTTCGAAAGCCGTCATGGCAGCATTACTTTCGTGGACGGTATCGGTGATAAGGTAACCAAAATCAACCAGCTCATCCGCAATTTGTTCCGCTAACAAAAGGTCATCTTCTACAATCAATATTTTTAAGGCTTCCATATTATCCGACTAATTTTGGTTGTTTGAATTCAAATTGAAAATACGCCCCGTTTTTATTCGACACTTCCAAATGTCCGTTCAGTCTGTTTCGTCAGGGTATGGATTAGTTTCAAGCCCATTGATTGGCTTTTAGCAATATCAAAATTAACTGGAATCCCCATTCCATTATCCCGATAAGTCAAGCGATAATCAAGGTCGCTGATTTTTTCAACGGTTACTTGAACTTTTGGGTTTCCCTGATTTTTAAAACGCATATTTGAAAGAATTAGTTACCAATTCATTCACAATCAAACCAATCCTGACGGCGGGTTCACCTTCTACCATTACTTTATCTGCATTGACTGTAATCTGGGGCTGATTGCCCGTGTGAGGAAAAGTATTTTGCAAATTGGCGCACAATTCTTTCAGATATTCTCCGATATTGATGTCCTGATGGTCTGTTCCCAAATGCAGTTTTCGGTGCAGCAAGGACATGGCTTCCAGACGCGCTTCTCCTTCTTTGATGGCTTGTTTGGCTTCCTGATTGTCCAGCCGTTTGCTTTGCATCTTCATCAAAGTAGCAATAAAAAAAAGATTGTTTTTGACCCGATGCGCCAGTTCTTTGTGCAGCGTTTCGATATTTTCGTTTTTAATCGAAAGTTCTTCTTTTTGCTTTGCCAGAATAGCATTCGTCGTCTTCCGTTCCACATTTTGGCGATAAAACAGCAATGACAAAAAGTGCCAAAACGCCCAATGCCCGCCGCCGTTCCCCAGAGGGTTATTTTTTGTTGTTGAATGGTCGCGGCTTGGAGGGCTTGTTCTTTTTTGAGGAATTGATTTTCGGTTTCTTTTTTTTCAGTTTGGTATTTGGTTTCGATATTCGCAATTGCCTCAATCTTTTCTTTTGAAAAAATAGAATCTTTTACTTCAATTCTCTTTTTATAATTGACTGCGCTTTTTTTAAAGCTTCCATTGTCAAAAATACGCTTCAGCTAAATCAAAATATAAATTATCCGAAAACAATTCATTTTCCTCACTAATCCCCTTCGCTTTTTCTAAAAAATAAATGCCCTTTTCAGGTTTATCTTGTTTTCAAATAACATTTGCCTAAGGAAACTAACGCATTAGTCGTGTTTTTTTCGGCACCAATTTTTTCATAAATAGCAATGCCTTCCTCTAGGTCATTGATTGCTTGTTGATAGTTTTCTTTTTTTCCAAAAGGACAGTCCTACATTGGTTAGCGACCGAGCATCCCCTGCTGATTTCCTATTTCTCTAAAAATCTCTAAAGACTTGGTATGCAACACCTCTAAAGAATCCAGTACTTCACTTTCCTTTTCCTCCTTTTTTTTGAAATCATAAAGAATGTTGGCATAATTGGTATATGCGTTGGCTAAAGCAGATTTATTTTAGATTTTTGTAAAAAATTAATGGCATTTTGAGTTCTGGTCAATGCTTCTTCGTACTCTCCGTGCTTGTAAAGTAGCTGTCCAATTGCCATTTCACATTGAATGGAAGCCTCGTCATTATTGACTTTATCATAGATACTTTCTTGCCCTGAGAATAATGAAAATAAGCATCCTCAAACGCTCCTTTAATCGAATAAATATGCCCACAGTTGAAATTGAGAATACTCAATCCATTAATAGTTTTCCAACTCTTCGTAAAGTGGAATCGTTTTTTGAGCATAAAACAAAGCAGAGTCCAGTTGTCTCTGCATCCCAAAAAGTCTGGTCAACATGAATAAGATTGTGCAATTCCCTCCTTATCATTCAGCTTATTTCGTATGGATAGTGCTTGAAATTGTTGCTGCTTAGCGGAAGCAAAATCACCCAAATCGGCATAGGTGTTGCTCAGATTATTGAGTCCATGCGCCAGTTTTTCCTGTAAGCCCAGCGAATCTCTGATTCCATTCGCTTTAATTACATATTTAATGGACTCTCTTTTAAATTGCCGTATTTAGAGTAAACTGCGGCAAGATTGCCATAAGCATCGCTAATTCCTTCTGTATAATTAATGTTTTCAAATATTTTCAAAGCACTTTTAAACTCCTTTTCTGCTGCTTCAAATTTTCCATTTACATAAAAAGTCCCTCCAATATTACTATGCGATATTCCTTCCCATTTTTTATTTTCATCTTCAATAGCTAAGATTAACCCATCTTCCGCATATTGTTTTGATTGCGCAAAATCCTTAGTCCGTAAAGCAACAGAAAGTTTATTGAGGACTTCAATTCTGATATCTTTGGAGATGTTTGAGTCCGTTAATAGATTCGTCAGACTATCCACATTTTGCCCATTACAAAAATAAAAACAAACCAGAAAGACTGGTATCAAATGTAGTTTTCGTAAAATTTTCATGTTCCAATTGCGTTTTTTCGTTTTATTATTAAGCAAAGCTATAAAATATTCTACGGTTTAAATAATTCACTTGTAACTACTCCGGTGGCGGATACGTTAATTTCAAAAGGGAGGAAGGTTTTAAATTATCTTGAATCTACAAAAAAGTGGTCTCTGCTACCTAAATTTCGTGATAGGTAGCAGAGACCACTTTTCCCCATTTGAGTAGTTAAATCAAACCTTCGCAAGATATTTTAACTAACGTATCCGCTACCGGAGTGGTTACATTCACTTAACAATTTGTAGAAAACAAGAAAAGGCAGAAAGGCGGAAAGAGATGTTTAAAAATCACCGAATTAATCACCACGCATTACTTAAGTAACGGTGAAAACGATTTAATAAATTGACATTCTTGAGAGAGAGTTTGGTCTTAGTTTTTGCTTTATAAGTGCGATTTATGTTAGCGCAACGATATAATGAGCATTTTTAAAGTAAAAAATATGGATTATATGTCCTCTCAAGAATGTAAAGTTATTTATTTCGCGTTCCTAACCTCTCATTTCTGATATAACTCACTCCACCAAATCCGGACAGCTCACCATAATATCCTGCAACAACGGCTGAAAACTAAACCAGCCCGCTATCGGAAAACCCACCTCATTGTTCCGTGTATTCAAGGCCACTTCGGGGGCAATTAATTGCGGGTGTCCTTTTATGGATTCCACTAAAATTTGCGCCTGACACGTCCGTTCCATCGTGATGAACCACCATGCCGCTTCTTCTACCGTGCCGCCCGTGGTTAAGATGCCGTGATTTTTTAGAATCGCTGCTTTTCGGTCACCCAATGCTTCTGCAATTCGGTCGCCTTCCGAAGAATCCAACACTACGCCTGTGTAATCATCGTAAATGGCATGGTCATCGTAAAATGCGCAGGAATCTTGCGTCAGCGGGTCTAATAGTCGTCCCATTGCTGACCAACTCTTGCCATAAATCGAATGGGCGTGTGCCGCTGCCACCACGTCAGGTCGCGCATGGTGTAATCGTGAATGAATAGCAAACGCCGCTTGGTTAAGCAGTTGGTGTTTGCCTTCCACAATTTTGCCTTCCTCATCCACTCGAATGAGGTCAGACACCTTGATTCTATTAAAAGAAATGCCAAATGGATTCACCCAAAAGGTATCAGGAAATTCTGGGTCACGCGCGGTGATGTGTCCTGCTACGCCTTCTGAAAAACCGAATTTTCCAAAGATTCTAAAAGCGGCGGCGAGCATGGTTTTTCTGTGTACTTTTTCGGCAGCTATATCATCGCGGGTCGGCATCAAGCCGAGGAATTGGGCTGGATTTTTTGCACGCATTATTAGGAATTTTTATTGTTTTCGCTCATCCCTAGAATAGAAGGTGAAATGTGTTTTGAAAAAGATCTACTAAATTTCAAAAATTTAGCAAATCAGCACTTCGGATTTCCGATTTGCTAAATCTCTCAGATTTAGTAAATCTTAGTTCACCCTATTTTGAGGACGAGCAATTTTCTTTATAAAAAATATGCCAGACGAAATTATTCGACTATTTCATAATCAATGTCCAATTTTCGGATAGACCGCATGGCAGAATTGTGGGATTTATCGTCGATTTCAATGTCGATTTCGCTACCACTAAGAAGGATGTCCGTCAATTCTCGCGCCAATCCGTTGTCCATTCCGAGGGCAATATTTTCGAGCATTTTGGTGATGGCTCGTTTGTCGGGTCGTGCTGCATTACAGCTTTGCAATAATAGTTTCATGAATTAAATTTTGGGGCAATGTACGAAGTTTTTCGGAATTGACAAAAATTGTTGGAAAAATGATTTTTTTAAACGTAAAAAAGGCTTCGCATAGCTAACGCAGAGAGCTTTAGCCCACTATGAGCGGCTATGCACTGTTTTGCCTTCGTTCTCTATTTTTGATTGTCCATTTATATCTATTGAATTTTCTTTAGAGAACTTTCGCCAATTTCTTTTTAACTCTAAATGCTTTTCATGAGAGCATATTTCAAATCTCTCTAATGCAAAATACATGGATGTAATTGTCACCATTGCCAATTCTCCCTTTTGTCTCTCTTTACAGCTTCTACACCAAAACATTGGAGGCTTTACATTTAATTCTTTTCTAACCTCAGTCAATATATATGTTAAGTGTTTTCATCAATTCAAAGTGTTCTTGGATACTCAAAGTATCTTTCCATTGGTCTTTCAATATTTCTTTTAACTCTGAAAACCAAGTTGTATTTGATTGTCCTGCAGGCATATCTTATTCGTTTGTGGGAATAGGAAAATAATAACCTATTTCCTAATTAGGGAATTTGTAAAAAATAACCTACCCATTTGACAGGATAATTGTCCGTCTAAAAAACATAAAAAATAGTTCCGTGATGCAGACCATGCAACGATTTTTTAAATTTCTTAGACAAAAAATGCTCACTGTCAGATGGGTTGGTTATTCTCTACAAACTCCCTTAGGAACGCGAACAAAATAAATTCAGATTCTTGACAGGATATTTTGCTCTCATTTTTCACTTTAAAAATGCTCATTATATCAACATAAATCGCACTTTTAAAGCAAAAACTGAGAACAAAAGCTCACTCTCAAGAATCTGAATTTATTTAATTCGCGTTCCTTAAAAAAAAGTTCAAAATCTTTGTCTATTTCTTTTCTCCATGATTAATTCCAAATAAATCTAATTGCTCCTATTCAAAATCTCCTCCTCCATCGAAATCCTCGTCCCCACTTCCGACACCAAACTCACCAACCGTCCAACCCAAATTTTCTTATCCCACCGTCGATAAGTCGCCAATGTTTTCAAGGGTTCTTGCCCCATTTCGGACGTCTCTTGATTGATGGTCGTCATTTGGCAGCGCGCACAAGATTTGGTACTTTCAAAATGCGCATCTCCGACTTGAATAGCCGTCCATTCGTCTTCCAAATGCGGTGTGCCGCCCGAGAAAACGATATTTGGACGAAAGCGATTCATCAAAATGGGCTGGTCTAATTTTTCATTCAAATGAGTCAATGCGGCTTCGCCAAGCACCAAAATTTGACCATCATCGGGGAAGTTTATTTCTGTAGCAGGATGATTACCGACGACACGTTTTTCGGCTTTTGCTCGCCGAACTAAGAATAGCGGCCTTCCCAATTTTTCCGAAAACCAAGCATTGATTTCATCTGCTTCTTTTTGCGCCAAAACGCTGTCTTTCCAAATGGTCGTTGGCAAATTCCTATCGGGTTGATCTGTTATTTCAAAAGGAATTTCAATAGCATCGCCTTTGTAAGTCACCACAATTCCAGTATTTGAAAAAGCAAGTTGAAACTGCGCCATTTTAGGAAAACCGCGCTGCGTGATGAACTTGCCATCAGGTTCGACAAGCATCCAATGACGGTCGTAAGGTAGCCCCGTTTTGGTCAATTCGGCGGTGGTTAAGGAGATGCCGCCGAGGGATTTTATGGGGTAGGTATAGAGTCCGGTGATTTTGAATTGCATGGTTGATAGCTTATTTTTTTAAATTTCGTTTTTGATTGGAGGCTTAACCTGACGCAATTTTGTAAATTGCGCTTCTTAATTAGCAAACGAGACAGGCGCAATTTACAAAATTGCGTCACGTTAAGGTAGCGTTTTTAAACATTTGAAAAAACCAGATATTCCCACGCTTTCAACTTCAGCTTCATCCCCTCTGTCAGTCTCGTCATTTCTTTAGAAAACACATTCATATAATAACCAACATAACTGCTGCCACTCAGCTTTATTGCCTGATTGTCGCTACTTAAATTTAAAATCACCACTACTCTATCGCCCTCTTTTTCGCGCGTAAACGCATAAACGGCTTCATCATTTCCAGTCGGAATTCGTTCAATCAACCCGCCTGCTGTACCATTCCAAAGCGCCTCATTGCGGTGTTTTAATTCAGTCAACGTTTTATAAAAATTGGCATATTTAAAATCGCCCCATTCTATTGTGTCCTTTTCAAAAAACTGCAATTGCTTGTCCATTGCTGCCTCTTGTCCAGAATAAATCAAAAAAGTGCCTTCCAAAGTTGCCGCCAGTACCGCGAAAGTCAAGTGGCCGTTGCCAAAACGCGCCATTTCTGAGCCACTCCAAGCGTTTTCATCGTGATTGGAGGTGAAATTCATTTGATAGCCCTTCGTGTAAGCTGCCCGTTTTTTATCAATCATTTTATCAATATCCAAAGCCGTTTTCAGGTCTTCCACTGCTTCCGAACTTTCAACAAGATTTCCTTTTATCAACTGTTGGCTACTTCGGTTTGCACTCTGACTTTTAGCGATATTGCCCAATAAATGATGAAACTCCCAAGCATAATCCACTACAAATGCCCCATTGTTGACAATCGCTGGCACTTCCGCTTCCGCCAACATAAACAAGGGTCGAATCGCATACAAAACATCAGTCGCTGCTGCCCAAAAATCTACGGGTACATTGTGTGCTACGTCGCACCGAAAGCCGTCCACATCGCATTCTTTTACCCAAAAAGCCATCGCGTCAATCATCGCGGCACGCATATCCATATTGTCAAAATTCAAATCAGCCACATCCGTCCAGCCCCAACTTTCGCCTGTTTCGGGTTCGATGGGGTCAATCACATTGCCGTCTTTATCTTGCGTAAACCACTCCGGATGCTCGGTAATCCAAGGATTGTCCCAGCCCGTGTGATTCGGCACCCAGTCAATGATACCGTACATTCCGAGGTCGTGAATCGCCTTCATCATTGCCCGAAAATTATCCAACGTTCCAAAATCAGGGTTAGAAGCCTTGTAATCTGATACCGCATACGGACTTCCCAATGTGCCTTTTCTATTTTTGACACTAATCGGGTGCACAGGCATAAACCAGAGGACATCAACACCCATTCCCTGCAATCTCGGCAGGTGTTTCATAAAGGCTTGGTACGTTCCTTCAGGCGTGTATTGATACAGATTGACTTCGTAAATATTGGCGTTTTTGTGCCATTCTGGGACGCGCGGTTTTTCAAAAGTAGCGGTTTGTTTTTTCATGATTGCTTTTTTTAGAAATAGGTGAGCGTTGCTTATTTTATTTTGTAAAATGATTGAAAAATTGGCTTCAGACTTGCTTAGGAACGCTGAATTAATAAACTAAGATTCTTGAGAGAGGGGTTTTGTTCATAGTTTTTACTTTAAAAGTGCGATTTATGTTGATATAATGAGCATTTTTAAAGTGAAAAATATGGACTAAATATCCTCTCAAGAATCTTAGTTTATTAGTTGAGCGTTCCTTAGGAACGCTAAGTCTCCATTCTTACGAAATTTTCAAAATGTAAATGTCTAAATTAATTGCAAAAAGAGGCACAATTGTTAAAAAAAAATCTGCAACTTCACCTTTTTAATTGTCTAACTTTTCTAAATCAAGTATTTTGAAACAAAAACTCACACACCTCGCACTCGTAGTCAAAGATTACGACGAAGCCATTGAATTTTATACTAAAAAACTGCATTTTGACCTTATCGAAGATACCACATTAAGTGAAACCAAACGTTGGGTTTTGGTTGCGCCAAAAGGCTCGAAAGAATGCTGTCTTTTGCTTGCCAAAGCCGCGAATGAACACCAAGCTACGTGGATTGGCAATCAAGCAGGCGGTCGGGTTTTTCTGTTTTTATACACTGATGACTTTGAGCGCGATTATCAAAATTTACTTGACCAACAAATTGAAATCGTTCGTCTTCCCGTTGAAGAAACTTGGGGAAAAGTCGTTGTTTTTGCGGATTTATATGGCAATTTATGGGATTTGATAGAGCCAAGTGCACCAAATCAATTATAGGGCAAACGCACCAATAATTTTGAGTTAGTTTTATCTAAAAAAGTGATTGGTTCATTCCCAGAGATTTACTAAATTTTGAAAATTTAGCAAATCGGCACGCCAAAAATTAATGACCAATTTGCAAAATCTCTAAGATTTAGTAAATTTTCGATAAAAAAATACCGAAAATCTATTTTGGTGCGTTTGCCCTAAATCAATTAGGTTTTTAACAAATAATGACAATTTTTACTTGACCTGACAAAAAGTAAAAAGGCTCGCTCATCCCCGGAATAGGGTGAGTTAAGTGCCGCGTGATAATTAATTCAGTAAAATTTTTAGACAAGATTTTTTCGATAGTTTTTCTTTAAAAATTCTTGAATAGCCGTCGTTATTGAAGACATTTTTAAAGGAAAAATAGCGGTAAAAGATGTTTAAAAATTAATGAATTAATGACTACGTGGCACTTACGATTTACTAAATCTGAGAAACTTAGTAAATCTCTTTAAAAATAGGCTTCACCTTATTTTGGGGATGAGCGAAAATATGTCAAATTAAGCCTAATCCCAACATCTCTTTTTTGTAGAAATGGAGAACAATTCAAAAAAAATGGGTTCTGTGACGTGGTTTTCCAAAAAATTGTATTTCTTTGCGTTTGAGAGAACTGGTTTTTCCCAAAAATAAGATGGTTGCTATGTTTTGAAGAACCATATCCCAACTTTAACATACAAATTAATATAGCAACTTCGACATTTTGAAATATGCTTAGTAGAAGAAACATCCGCATCAAAGTAATGCAAGTTTTATACGCTAAAAATCAGGACAAACAACTGAAATTTAGTGAAGCATTGCGCACCTATCGAGAAGGGTTACGCCATTCTTACGAACTTTATTTGCTCAATTTATTGCAATTTTTAAAAGTGGTAGAAGTTGCCAAAAAAGATGCCACTAATAAGTCCACTAAATTGCGCCCCACTAAAGAAGATTTAGCTTTCCGTCCAAAATTGTTTTCCAATCCATTATCACAGTCTTTTTTGGAAAATGAAGAGTTGGAAAAATTTTTCCGAGCCTACAAAATCAACGAAAAGATAAAGCTGGATGATTGCCGAACCTTGTACTACGACTATCGCAAAACTGACCAATACAAAGCATATATTGCCAATAAAGAATGTACCAATAAGGAACACCAAATCATCTTATTGGACTTATTTAAATGGTTGTCTGCCAATGAGTTATTCAATGAAAATATCGAAGACCATTATCTCTCTTGGACAGACGACAAATCGTTGGTCGTCGGTGCAATGAAGAAGACCTTAAAATCTTTGCCTGCCAGCGAAATCTTTTTCAAAGAATACGTCCCAGACCCCGAAGCAACGGTTGATTTTGGGGAGACTTTGTTGAAAAAAGTCAATGATGATGATGCCAAATTATTAGCGATTATCGAACCGAGTTTGAACAATTGGGATGCAGAACGAGTTGCGGTGATTGATATGATTTTGTTGAAAATGGCGATTGCCGAATTGACCAGTTTTCCAACGATTCCAACGAAAGTTACCTTGAACGAATTTGTTGAAATTTCGAAATTATACAGCACCGATAAGTCTAAAGATTTTATCAATGGCATCCTCGACCGATTGATGAAACAATTGGAAAAAAGTGGTGCGATTAATAAGGAAGGGCGTGGATTGAAGGAATAGAAAGGGTTTTAAAGGAGAGGTAAGTTGGATTTTTATAAAAAAATTTTCCTCTCCTTTAAAATTAAAAAAACATAACTTACTGCAAATCAATCAATTGCCTATCAAACGGATTCAACGCCGTCCCACTCACTTTCGCCTCTGCTTCCACAAAATATTGCGACTGCACACTATTCAACGACTTCGCGATTTTAGCTAATCCGCTGGTCAGAATATTGCGTTCCCCAAAGGCATCGACCTCCGATTGCATCATCGAAAACGGAAGGGTAAACTCAATTTCAATCATTTCTTCCTCTGGAATTTGAATGAAGTCGTTGAGTTCAATTTCGCCGAGTTCATATTCATCAATCCGCTTGTCCTCTCCCCGACCGCGTGAATATTTTTCAATAAATTTCACCCTTACGCCCGTCACTTCTTGCGCGTTTTTGCTATAAAATCGAATCTTTCCTGATATGGCTTCCACTTCTTTGAATGCCGCTTCTGGTAGGTCTAATTCTAATTTTACCCCCTCGATACCAAGCCATTTTTTTACTTTTCCAAACATAGTTTTAGTTATTGGTTATTGGTTGATTAAGTTATTTGTGGGGCTGTTTTACAAAAATAAGCTATATATATAAATGGTGGCCATTAAATTCTATGAATCTAAGCATTTTTAAGATTAATCCATAACAACCACCTTTCCATTTCCTAAAACTTGCCCGCTGTTTCTCAAGATAAAAAAATAAGTCCCGTTGTCTAAATTTCCTTTTTCCAACACTACCCTATTCGAATCATAATGAACAGAACAAGCCACTTTTGCACCTTTCGCATCTACAATAAACAGCTTTAAATTCTGGCAGTGTGTCGAATGTAATGCTACTTGTTCTTTTGCTATCATCAGTCCGGCCGCACCACGAGAGGACTATTTATAGAGGGAGGAACCTTTAATTTTTGTACAAAAATTAAAGGTTCCTCCCTCTGAAAAAATATTTTCCGTGGTGCGTGCGGACAGAAATTAGCTAAAGAAGAGCATTACATTTGACGCACCCCCTAAATTCTTAATGTGGATTGATGAAAAGGAGAGTTTCAAAAGCTATTAAGTTTTCAATTTTTACGCTTTTTTTTGAAAAACGAACCCATTTGCCGCTTAATTTATATTTTTGCGCCGCTTATGAAAAACAACCATCACATCAAACTGCCCAAAGTGGCAATCATTTCTGACGAACGCTTCCCACACCATGCGACCAATACGCAACAGGTAATAAAAAATGCTGCGGCTCTGCACGCTGCTGGTTTGGAGGTGGATATGCTGATTCCAACGCAGGCGAAGGGGCTTTTCAATCCAAAATACAACGTAGAAGCAGAGATTACGAAGTATTACAATATTCCTAAAGGGCTGAAATTCAAAACAATACCAACGATTCCTGCGAGTGATTATCGAATTGAAAAATTCACACATTTTTTAGCTGCACCATTATATGCCGTTTTAAAAAAGTATGATATAATTTATACGCGCAACGAATTGGCGGCGACTTTTAGCTATTTGATTGGAAAAAATGTAATTTTTGAAACCTATCGACGGCTTGGTGTGGAGTTTCCAAATGCCTTTAAGACCATTTCAAAATGGGCACAAAAACCGAACTTTTTGGGCGTGGTGACGCATAGCAAATTATCAGCAGATTCGATGATTGACGTAGGAATGCCTGCGGAGAAAATGCTGGTTTTGCACAATGGATATGATGAGTCAGATATGCAGCCGGTGTTGTCAAAAGAGGCGGCGCGAGCGAAATGTAACTTGCCAAAAGACGATTTTTATGTCGTCTATACCGGCAATATGCAGCCGAATAAAGGCATGGGCAGCATCGTGGATTTGGCGGCCTTGCAACCGAAAATTAAGTTTGTGATGGTCGGCGGTCGCCCCGAAGATTTGGAGCGATTGCAGGGCAAAGCGGCTGCAAAAAATGTGCAAAATATCATCTGGACGGGACGACAGCCGATTCGGAAGGTGTCGGAGTATTTGTATGCGGCGGATGTGCTGATTATTCCTCCTGTTTCTGCGCCTTTGCAAAAGTTTGGACGGACGGTTTTGCCATTTAAACTGTTTCCTTATCTGGCCTCTGGTCGCCCGATTTTGGCAGCAGCCACGGCAGATATTGAAGAGTTATTGACGCATCGAAAAAACGCGATGTTGTCGAAACCTGACGACGTTCCTGCGGCTTCTAAAATGCTGACGGAACTCTACGAAAATCCAGATTTACTAACAAAATTAGGCATCGAAGCACGCAAATCAGGCGAACAATTGACTTGGGATGCCCGCGCTAATAAGTTTATGAATTGGTTAAAAAATACGGAGCTGACTAAAAAATTGAACTCGTAATTTGTACATTTTATAGACAGGGTCAAAGGGTTCTGTTTTTCAACAATTTTCTGTCCGCACGCACCACAGACTTTTCTTTTTCAGATGGAGCAAAACCTGAAATTTTTAATAAAATTCCAGTTTTTGCTCCATCTACAAGTTTTAATTTCTTGGTGTAAATCGACAGAAAATGAATAAAGAACAACATTTATGTTATCAAAATTAAAATCAATCAACTCTACCATACGGGCAACTCGTAACCCTCAACTCGCAACCCGCCTATGAAATCCAAATGGTTTAAAAGAATTTTTCTGCTCGTCGGTATTGGCGTACTCGTTTATTTCATTCAAAAACTCGGATGGGAAGAATTGCTGACTAATCTGCAAAAAGTCGGTTGGTGGAGCATTCCAATTTTGTTGTTGGCGGTGGTTTGGAATGTTTGTCACACCTTGGCCTGGCATCAGATTTTGAAATTCATGGGCCATAAAATCCCCGTTTTTCAATTATTTCGACTCAAATTGATTGCCGAAGCCGTAAATATGACCGCCCCGTCTGCCAATCTTGGTGGAGAAACAGCGCGTGCCTATTTAATCAAATCTGACGTACCACTTTCTGATGGATTACCAAGTGTGATTATTGATAAAACGATTGATTATATCGTTAAAATGTTGTTCAATATTATTGGGTTGGGCGTCTCGCTAATGGTGATTCCAATTCCAAAAGATTGGTTGATTGGCTGCATTATTTATTTATCTATTCTATTGATTTTAAATGGGTTATGGGTTAATTTTCAAGTCAAAGGTTTATCAGGAACAGCGATGAAATTGGCAAACAAAATTCCACCACTTCGCAAATTTTTACTATCCAAACAAGCCCAAATGTCCACCCTTGATGAAAACCTAAAGAAAAGCTACACAACGGGCGTTCGTTCCCTCGTCATTGCGGGACTTTGGCATACTTGCGGGCGAATGTTGGGTGTTTTGGAAGTGATGTTGCTAATGAATTTGCTGGGGGCAGAAATGACTTTTATCGAAGCGATATTTTTTAGTACAATTGCTAATGTCATTAATGGAATCTTCTTTTTGATACCTGGGCAGGTAGGTGTATCGGAAGGGGCACAGGCAGAAATTTCAAAAATGTTGGGATATACACCTGAAATCGGACTTGGCGTAGGTATCGTGCGCCGCATCCGAAAATTAATCTTAATGGCACTCGGCTTATTTTTCTTCGCGACTTACGACAAAAAAGATGACCTCTTAAAACGCAAAAACGGAAGACCAAGCACAAACGCTTAATCTTCCGTCAATTAAATTCGGGGTACGAATCTAACATTTAGCCTGAGTTAATATGAGAGACCCCATAAAAACATATACAAATATATAGTTTTTTTTTGGACTTTTATCAAAAGAATGATTTTTTTTCGACTAACGAAGCAATAATTTGATATTTAAATCAAATTCGTCGTAGATTGTCTTGTCTCCTAAGTTGTCAAAAAAGCTACCCGAACCATATTTTACATCAAAGTCGGTGCGGTCTAATTCAATTTCTGCAGTCGCTTCCGTTTTTGAAACGCTCGCAATGAATCGCACTTCTTTTGTAATGTTTTTTATAGTCAAATTTCCAGTGATTTTATATTGATTTTCTGCACCACGACCTGCTACTTTGGTAATCACAAATGCAGCAGTTGGGTGATTTTCCACACCAAAAAAATCATCAGATTTTAAATGTCCTTCCAATTTTTTAGCCCAATCCCCTTCCAAATCCGTGCAGGTAATCGTCGTCATATCTATTTCAAATGAACCTCCTGTTAGTTTGCTATTCTCAAAGGTCAATTCGCCATTTTTGACCGCAATCGTCCCAGCATGCTCGCCCGTCACTTTGTAGCCTTTCCAAGATACAACGCTTTTTCCAGTGTTGACTTTTACGATTTCTATCGCATTGGTAAACGCCAAACCTACCAAGCCAAAAGCAACAAATAATAAGGCAAAAATTGAATTTTTAGTCATGTTTAAAGGTTTTAAATTATGAAAAATGAACAATTCAATGTTCAAACATCATTTTCAAGCAAAGAGTTTAATCCAAACGGATTTTATCTAGTAAATTATTTAAAACGGCAGCCTCATCTTCCGTCAATTGCCCCAATAAGTCATATAGTGCGGGCATTTTTTCGGAATCAATTCTTTTCAACAAATCCTCCCCTTTTAACGATAAACTAACATCCACCAATCTTTTATCCCCTTGAGAGGTCATTCGGTCAACCAAATTCTTTTGCGCCAAGCGGTCAACCAAACGAGATGTGTCTGCCATTTTATCCACCAAACGGTCGCGGATAATACGAGTAGAAATTGGGTGACTTGCCCCTCGAAGGATGCGCAACACATTGAATTGCTGCAATGTTAAATCATAAGCCTTCAAAATGATTTTATGACGGTCACGCACGATATTATTCGTAAACAACAAGTTGACGGTAGCTCGGTGCTTTTCATTTTTGAATGGCTTCTTTTGTTTTATGGCTTCTTCTATTTGCATATTAATTTGCGAAGTATAGTTTTAAAGTTCACAGGCTGAAATGTG
Organism: Caprella mutica; assembly: GCA_947561585.1. NCBI lineage: Eukaryota > Metazoa > Arthropoda > Malacostraca > Amphipoda > Caprellidae > Caprella > Caprella mutica. The sequence continues at coordinate 77,087 of CANNZV010004001.1, forward strand.
AACTTTAAGAGATAGATTTTATAAAATTTGATTTTTAAGCATAAAAATCCTTCCAATTTTAGCCAAAAAAAATTGTCCATCATAAGAGCAAAACGCTCCAAAATTATTTTTTAAAATACAGAAATAGCCCTTAATTTTATACAATTAAGATAAGTTAGAGTGGATAGTTAATATATACAAGAAGTGAAAAAACAATGTAAAAATGATAAATTATCATGGAATAACAAATTTTATCTTCAAAAACGTTGTCCAAAAGTCATATTTGGGGAGGTGACACAGTTAGGTAGTACACCTTTTAAAATTAAAAAATAGTGAATTATGCTCGTTTTCAGGTTATGTTTCAAAAATTACATTCAATTTTACTAAAAAAAACCATATCCTAAACAACTGAATATCAATCACTTACCAATAACCCCTTAAATAAATCTAAAAATAATCGTAAAAAAACTTGACAATATCAAATAAAGTGCGCTACATTTGTAGTGTATTAGTTAAGTAGTACACTAAATCACTAAAACAATGATTAACATAAACAACCTTTCATTTCACTACACCAAGAAAAATCCGCTTTTTGAGGATTTGAGTCTTTCCATTCCTGAAGGTAATATATATGGTCTTTTGGGAAAAAACGGCGCTGGGAAAACGACTTTACTCAAATTAATTGCTGGTTTGATATTTCCAAAATCAGGTACTATCGAAGCATTTGGCTATCAGCCAATGAATCGCCGACCAGATTTTTTGGCAGACATCTGTATCATTCCCGAAGAATTGTTTGTACCGAAACACGTCAACGGTGCGACCTATATCAAGCGGTATTCGGTTTTTTATCCAAAATTTGACCAAACACAATTTGAAGGCTACTTGAAAACCTTCGATATTCCGATGGACAAAAATTTGACGGAGCTTTCTTATGGTCAAAAAAAGAAATTCCTGCTTTGTTTCGGCATTGCTTGCAACACACGGTTGCTGATTTTGGATGAACCAACGAACGGCTTGGATATTCCTTCCAAAAGTCAATTCCGTAGCCTACTCGCAGGCGCGATGACCGACGACCGAACCGTCATTATTTCGACGCATCAAGTCCGCGATATGGCGAATTTGATTGACCCAATTATCATTTTGGAAGACGGTGAAATTGTGTTTCAACAATCCCTCGAAGACGTCACGCGACACCTATATTTTGAAACGGTCTCTAATATGGATTTGCCGGAAAACGCCATTTATTCAGAGCGCATTCCTGGCGGGCATTACATTGTGACCGAAAATGTGAACGGCTACGATTCAGAAGTCGATTTGGAAGTGCTATTCAATGCCGTGACCACCAATCGGAGCATGATGAATGCGCTTTTTTCGAAAAGGCAAGGAGCAAACCATTGATTTATAGGCAATTATGCCCTTGCCAATTTTCCATTATTTGACGATAAAAAATATTTTTAATATGAAAAATTTATTAGAATTCGACCCAAATCGGTTTTTGAACTTGCTAAAATTGGAGGCGACGACTAAAAATAAACGCGCACTGATGGTCTTCTGTGCAGTTATCGGAGCGATGTTTTTATACCAATTTTTACTCATTTACAACCATGACCATGATGCTTACAATTGGGTGAATCAGACCTTTGGTGCGTTTTTAATCGTAAGTGGTTTGATTTATACCAGCTATTCTTTCAATGAATTGACCGACAATTCAACGAGCATGACTTATTTGACCTTACCTGCTTCTAATTTTGAAAAATTTCTCAGTAAATGGTTGTTTAGCACCGTCGGTTTTTACCTGGTTTATTTAGTGCTGTATAGCATTTTTGCATTCGTTAGTTTGAATGCCATTGAAGCGGTGATGGATTTTCAAGGAGAAGCCTATGCGCCATTTAGAAATGAAAATATGATTTGCACGAAGGTCTATTTCGTCGTTTCGTCGCTGTTTTTATTGGGTGCAATTACTTTCAAAAATTATCATGCACCCAAAACGGTTTTGAGCTTGACAGGGTTTGGACTCATCGTGGCGGCGATGACTTATTTAATTCTTCGGGTTGTTTTATGGGAATTTTTTGACGGATGGAGCATTACAGAAAATTCTGTTCATGTAGGCAAACGTCCAAGTCAAGGAATGCAAGATTTTGTGACTGGACCGCTGAAAAACTTCGGTAAAATGTTGTTTTGGATTGGTTTGCCGCTATTTCTCTGGACAGTTTCTTTTTTCAAATTAAAGGAAAAGGAAATTTAAGCAAAACATCTCACACCAAATTCCTAAATCTTTAATAAAAATGATATGAATTTTGTAAAGCAAAAGGCAATATATATGCAAATCGCGGACTTTGTTTTAGATAACATTTTGTCCGAAACGTTCAAAGCTGGCGACCGTTTGCAATCCATTCGTGAGATGGCGGCAACCGTTCAGGTAAATCCAAATACTGTGACTCGATCATTCAATTATCTACAAGAGGAAGGCATCATTTACAATCAGCGTGGCATCGGATTTTTCGTTGCGGATGATGCTCCCGAAAAAACACGCGAAATCAAAAAGCAGGCATTTATCAAAGCGTATTTGCCGCAATTGTTCAAGATGATGGACTTGCTGAAAATTGACTTTCAGGAGTTAGAAAAAATTCATCAGAAAATGGTGGATTAGCTTGAACGATTGAGACTTACTAAGTTTTTGAAACTTAGCAAGTCTGCGCTAATCTAACCAACCAATCAACTTAATAACTATTCAACTAAAATATTATGAAAACGAGTAATCAACTTTTAACAGGTCTTTTAATTTTTATCGCAGTTGCCATTTTTAGCTTCATCATGATGGGGCGATTTTCAATGGAAACATTTGAAGCACAGGATGTGCAGGGCAATGGTGAAATCAGCGAACAATACCGCCAAGTGCCTGCATTTACGGGGCTGAAAGTGAACAGTGGCATTGAAGTCGAATTGTCGAAAGGCGAAAATATCGTCAATCTAAAAGCGGAAGGAAATGTCTTGGAATTCATTGAAACAAAGGTCGAAAACGACATACTGAACATTCGATGGAAAGATGGTACGGACGTAGATTTGACTTATCCAATCAACGTAAAAATCGCTATGCCAAGCCTTGATTATTTAGGTGCAGGTAGTGCGGCAACGGTGAAAACAATGGATAATTTTGCTGGGAAAAACATCAATATCAATATTTCCTCTGGTGCAAACGTAACCTTACAAGGTTTGACAGCCAATAGCCTTAATATGGAGGCCAGTTCGAATTGTAGCGTTAAATTTGAGCAAGGCGTAACTGTTGAGACAAAGACGGAAACCAATTTAAGTTCAGGCGGAGAAGTCTTTTTTAAATCCTTAGCAACAGAGCAAATGATGACGCAACTTGGTTCAAATGCCGTGCTAAAAGTTTCGGGTTCGGCTAGCACTTTAACAGGCAGAGGCTCGTCGGGTGCACAGTTCAAAGGAGCAGCATTTTCAGTGACCGATGCAGATTTGGATGGGTCTTCTGCCTCGCATTTTGAAGTAGAAGTTAGTGATAATTTAAAAGCGAATTTGAGTAGTGGCTCAACGGTCCGCTATAGAGGAGAGGCGAATGTGAATCAGCAAACGAGTAGTGGTGGGTCGGTTCGGAAGGTGGATTAATATTTCCCGAGGCGGTCGGTTTCCCCGACCGCCTCGGTTGCTTTTTTATCTCAAAAAGACTTCTTTCAATGCGCTATGCAACCCATTTCAATGCGCTATGCAACCCATTTCAATGCGCTATGCAACCCATTTCAATGCGCTATGCAACCCATTTCAATGCGCTATGCAACCCATTTCAATGCGCTATGCAACCCATTTCAATGCGCTATGCAACCCAAGAGGTCGGGGGAATCGACCGCTTGGGGAAGTGTTTACACATTAAACCTAAAGTGCATCACATCACCATCACCCACCACATATTCCTTACCTTCAACGCCCATTTTGCCAGCCTCTTTCACGGCAGCTTCTGAGCCATATTGAATATAATCGGCATATTTAATCACTTCCGCACGAATGAATCCTTTTTCAAAATCTGTGTGAATCACGCTCGCCGCTTTTGGTGCTTTCCAGCCCTCCTGAATTGTCCATGCGCGCACTTCTTTTTCACCAGCGGTGAAATAGGTAATCAAGTTCAACAACTTATACCCTGATTGAATCACTTTATTGACACCAGGTTCGGTCAAGCCCATTTCTTCCAAAAACATCATGCGTTCTTCAGGGTCTTCCAATTCTACAATATCGGCTTCGATAGCGGCAGAGATTAAAATGACCTCTGCTTTTTCGGGTTTCACCAATTCTTTTAAGCGTTCCGTGTGTGCATTTCCAGTTAAAACACTTTCTTCATCCACGTTGCAAACGTAAAGGACAGGCTTGGAAGTCAACAACATCATTTCTTTCAAAAATGCCTTCGCCCGTTTCGTCTAATTCTAACGAACGAGCAGGTTTTCCAGCTTCCAAATGGTCTAAAATTTCTTGACCAATTTCCACTAAACGTTTCTCCTCTTTTCCCGCCACCTTTCGCGCCTTTTTTCAATCTATCCAAACGCTTTTCTGCCGTTTCGATGTCTTTAAAAAGCAATTCAGTATCAATGATTTCCTTATCTCGCACCGAGTCAACGCTGCCATCAACATGCACCACATTATCGTTATCAAAACACCGAACGACGTGGATAATCGCATCGACTTCGCGGATATTTCCAAGAAATTGATTGCCCAATCCTTCGCCTTTACTCGCTCCTTTAATCAAGCCCGCGATGTCCAAAATATCAATGGTCGTCGGCAAAATCTTCTGCGGATTCACGATGTCTGCCAGCTTTGTCAAGCGGTCATCTGGTACGGTAATCACCCCCAAATTCGGGTCTTTCGTCGCAAACGGATAATTTGCCGCCAACGCCTTCGCATTGGTCAACGCATTGAATAAAGTAGATTTTCCAACATTCGGCAAGCCGACAATTCCACACTGTAATGCCATTTTATGATTGTTTCGATTGATTCGATTAGCACGATTATTTCGATTGACTCGATTATTCGCGCTAAATTGATTTATCAAGTAGTTTAAAAATTCAGGTTTTGCTAAATTTTCAGCCAAAAACCTTACCGCTATTTTAAAGCGGCGCAAAGATATTATTTTATTAATTTTTGCAGCGTTTTAAGTCAAAATTTCGACTATTTTTGCAAAAAAGAGAATGAGCAACAGCCGATTTGGCTTTTTTAGCGTTCTTTAAAAACCATTTGTCAGTATATTCTAACCAAACCAATAAAATTTTCACTTGTGAATTTCTTAGCACATTTATATTTATCTGGAGACGACGAGGAGTTGCTGATTGGCAATTTTATCGCTGATTTTATCCGCAATCGGGAGGTCGTCAATTATTCTGAAGGTGTACAAAAAGGGATTCATTTGCATCGAAAAATTGATTACTACACAGACAATCATCTTGTTGTTAGAAAAGGAACTCAGCGGCTTCGTGTCAATCATGGAAAATATGCCCCCGTAGTCTTAGATGTCCTGTTTGACTACCTTTTAGCCAATAATTGGGAAAAATATTCAAACGAACCAATCGCTGATTATACCAAAAAAGTCTATGCGATTTTGACAAAAAATCAAGCCATTTTACCACCAAAAATTGGCAATCGTCTGCCTGAAATGATTGCGGATAATTGGCTCATCAAATATGGTTGGGACGATGGTTTGCGCTACGTTTTTGAGCGGATGAAAAAGCGGGTGTCGCAGCCACTTTTGTTGAATGGTGCGGTGGAGAGTTTGAAGGCGGATTATGATTTGTTTGAACAGGAATTTAATGAATTTTTCCCAGAAGTTATCGAACACGTCGCACAAGCAACCCGCAACTCCTAACCCGCAACTTGCACTAAAAATCCCACCTCAACCCATTTATCAAACTATATGTCGTCGCAGGCACATCAGGCGCATCTCGTTTCAGTTGCCCGTCATGCGTGATTTGAAAAGTCATTTTAAAGGCCAATTTATCAGTAATTTTTAGCTGCATCGCCGTCAAAGAGGAGAAACGCGCATTGTCAAAATCATTCAGAATGGGCTGATAATAAGAGGTACCAGAGAGGGTCAAATTTTTCAACGGTTGCCAATTGAAAGAGAGGTAAGTCGATAATCGGTGGTCGCGATGAATGATGTTGGTATCCTTAATTTCATTGAATTCAAACATGTAGGCAACGCCCCAATACGCCTTCGTTTTTCCCTTGTCTTTTAGTGTCAAACGCGCGCCTGTGCCTGCCAAAGCGCGTAATTGTATCCTCGTTTTTTCATTAAATTGCACTTGCCCAAATGCCTCATAAGTCCACTTTTTATTAAATTATAATTGTAACGCAAATGCTGAAAACCATTGTTGACAAAACGGTCTTCTTCTACTTTGACGACATTGAAATTAGAAGACGACAGCCACAGATTTTTTGCCTGTCAACCACTCCACTTGTGCGCCGCCGCGTAGGGTGAGAATGGTGCTGCCGTTTTCAACTAAATTAACACCTAAATCTACGTTTCCGAATACGCCAGAAGTGTCTTTTTGGTGCGTTCTTTTGTTTTCAACGTTGACGATTTGAGCTTGCATATTTTCAAACAAGACAAGCAATAAGCAACTGATTATTAGGTTTTTATAAAAATTCATTTTTATAAAGAATTTTATTAATCCGTATGTTCATAAGTTAAAGAAAAATAAATACTCTTTTATCAGGGCAATTTTTTTTGCAAAAAAATTACGGAAAACTTTTTCAGAGAGATAAAAAAATAAAAATTGTAAATTTTTATTTTTTTATCTCTCTGAAGAGAAACTTGATAATTTTTTTGCAAAAAAAATTGTCCCGACACAATGCCACATTATTTAAATTATAAGTAGTCGGACATATTTATTCATGGAATTTTAGAGCTAAGATTTTTCGATAGTTTTTCTTTAAAAATCCTTTAATAGCCGTAGTTATTGAATTATTTTTAAAGGAGAAATAGCGGAAAAAGATAGCTATAAAAAACCATTAATAATTATGTCCGACTACTTATGTGCTAAAATTTTATTTCAAAAATAAAAAACCAACCCCATATCTACACCTACCCTCCCCTCGGATTCATTCCAAATTTTAACAATTATAAGACCCGATTTCTTGTAAAAATTGGTATTTGTATAGCCAAAAAACACTCAAATTTTTGTTTAAAAAATAATTTAAGCCAAGCCCGAAAGTGGTATCGACATCTTTGGTAAATGTCCATTTTTCATCTTCCGAAGTTCGTCTGTCATCATAACTTTGACCGATAAAAACACCTGAAAAACCAAGATGTCCGAAGACTTGAAAACGCTCGGTGATAGGTTGATAATATCTAAAAAACGGGCCAAATCCGACGTTGAAATTCAAGTCTTTTTCGAGAAAATCAAGGTGCATGGGCAATTCTGCGCCGATTAGAAACCGTGCGGCGACAAAATACCCGTAAGATGGCGTTATATCAATGCTCAAGGTCTGCGGAAAAATGCCCGAAACAAGGTCATCGTATTTGAGGCTGCCACCAAAAATTCGTTTGCCTTTTTCTAAAAATTGACCACTCTGCCCTGCCCATTTGGATTGAAAATCATTTTTTAAATAAATTTGAAAAGCGGTTTGAAAAATCAAGCTGCTGTAACCAAACCGAGCGTTGTCCTGATTGCGCGTGGTATTGATGCGGAGGAGGTTGTAGTCAATCCACATTTCAAAAGCCGCATTTGGAAATTTGAAGAGACTCAAGCCCATACCGACGTTGAGATTGATTCGTTTTAGAAAATCATCCTCTATCTGGGAGGCTTTAAATTTTTGATATTCCCAATTCAAATCGCTTTTGACAAATAGCAATTTTTTCTGAGGTTGTTTGCCAAAATAATAGCGAGTAAAAGTACCAAAAGTGTGCTGTTGTGTAGAAAAATTGGTGGTTTGGGTGAAAACGGTATGCCCAGACTGCCCATCGTTATTCATCGTATAATTGACGCCCAAAACCAGCCCATCTTTCAAAAATTTACCTGCTCGAAACTGGATATTTTGCAGATAATTAAATGTGCGAACATTCCTGTCTCCAGAAAAACGATTATTTGTATTCAACTGAAAATCAATCATCCAATCCCCTTTTTCCAATTGAGCAAAACTGAAAACTGGCAAAAAAGAAAGCAAAATGATAATTTGTAAAATTCTATTCATGGCGTGACTTTTTTTGAAAACAATGTCGAAATCCCATCCAGAACTGCATGCCTCTTTGCAATCCCCTCGTGTTTTGAATATTAATCGACAATAACGGTGTAGTAATCATGGCTTCGACTGCCAAATGTGCATTGATTTGATACATCGCGCCAATACCGAAGGACATTATTCCGCCGATACTATTCAGCTCATCATCGCCAATCCCTCCAATAAGTTGAGTATCCAATAATAAAAAAGCCCGCATTTTCTGCTCTGGAAATTCAAAGTAATAACGGGTCATTTGACCCAAAGAAAGGATAAATCGGTCAGTTTTTTCAGTAGTCGTCACCTCATCTTTGGTATGAAAAACGGCTAATCGATTCCAAATAAAAGCACCGCGCACACCAAATTCCCAACGATTGAAACTGCGCTCGGCAATGAATGGACTTAACTGTAAAAAAGTGGATTTTTCTTTAAATATTTCCTTTCCTCCGTCAATATAACGCGTATTTTGTCGTCCTTGCCAGTTGGTGATTAAGCCGAGACTTTTGTCGCACGTTAGACCTTGTCCGCAGCAGATGGTGCTGAAAAACAATGTAAAAAATAGACTTATTAGTCGTTGAATCATCTGATGTGGCGTTGACTTTGATGAAAGCTTGTTTCACAAATTTATTAAAATACATTATAGGAAAGAATAAATACACGAAAAGTTTCAGTTCTTGGAAGGTTTTGCTTTTTGTTAGCTTTTCAATTCTCATTTACATAAAAGAATCAAATATCCTTCTAAAACCAAATCCCCTGCGCCAACCGAAACGTATTCGCATGCGCCTCCACAATATGCGCCAACTTCTCCGAATACCCGCCGCCCATGCTAATCGCCACCGGTATTTTATGCTCAAAACAACTCTCCAAAACGATGCGGTCGCGCTCTTTACAGCCGCCAATTGTCATGCTCAAACGCCCCAATTTATCTGTTTTTAAAACATCTACTCCAGAGAGATAAAAAATGAAATCGGGCTGCACGTCGTCCAATAATTTGGGCAAAGTCTCGCGTAAGGTTTTTAAATAAAAAGCGTCTTCGGTCTTGTCGGGCAAGCCAATATCGAGGTCAGATTGCTCTTTTCGATGCGGAAAATTCTTCGCGCCGTGCATACTAAAAGTGAAAACGCGTGGCTCATTTTGAAAGATTTCGGCAGTGCCATTGCCTTGATGTACGTCTAAATCTACGACTAAGACTTTCTTTGCTAAATGATTGTCTATCAAATAGTTGGCAGCAATACCGATGTCATTCAACAAACAAAATCCTTCGCCGCGATAAGTGAAAGAATGGTGTGTTCCGCCAGCGATATTGGCGGAAACGCCGTGCTGCAAAGCGTATTTCGCGCATTCAATCGTACCGTTGGTGATGTGCGTGCCTCGGCGGACTAAATTTTCGGATAATGGAAAACCAATGGCGCGAATTTCTTTTCTGGAAAGGGTTAAATTCTTTAGTTTTTGCCAATATTCAGTGGTATGTGTTTTTAAAATAATGGCTTCAGAAACGGGGTCAGGATGAAAAAAGTTGGCTTCCGTAATTGTGCCTTCGTAGAGCAATTGTTCGGGCAGCAGTTCGTATTTTTCCATTGGAAAACGATGCCCGGGAGGGAGTTGATATTTGTAAATGGGTGAGTAGGCGATTTTGAACATTGAATTGGATGAAAGTCCTTAATTTAAAATGGCGTTTGAAAATGAAAACCCGATTGTCACGGCAATTTTTTTGGCAAAAAAATTACGGAGGACTTTTTCAGAGAGATAAAAAAATAAAAATTTGCATTTTTTATTTTTTTATCTCTCTGGTGAGAATTTTAATAACTGTTTATTTCAAAATATCTAAATATCGAATATCTAAATTTACCGAATCAACGTCACGCCACCTTTCAGCATTTCTTTCTGCCCATCGACCAGCTCAACTTCGACGAAGAAAACATAGACGCCCAATTCGACAACTTTGCCTCGGTGTAAGCCATTCCAGCCCATTAGCGGGTCGTTGGGTTCTAATTCAGCGCGATTGAAAACCATGCCGCCCCAGCGGTCAAAAATTTGGAAATTGCTGATATTGGCGACCTCACTCGTGGCTTGAATGTAGAAGAAATCATTGACACCATCGTTATTTGGACTAAAGACGTTGGGCGCAAAAACGGGCGTGCTTCGTTGGATAAACAGGGTAATATTATCGGAAATAGTACAACCATTAGATGTCGTTCCAATGAGTTCGTAAGTGATTTCTTCGAGGGGAATCGAAATTGTTTTTAGGCAAGTATCGCAAGATAAATATAGCGGCGGAGTCCATTGCCAATCGGCATCATTGAGCGTCGTTTGACCAGATAATTCGATGGCATCGCCCAACTGAACGGTTTGGTTATCGCCCAAATCTAAGGTCAACGGCGGTGCGGGAGACACTTCAATTTCTGTATTGACTTCCTCTCCAAAACTATTGAAAATTTGCAACGTATAAAAACCTGCAAACAAATCGGGTATCTCAATTGGAAACGAAACATACGTGTCTTGCGGCACACCATTTACAGTTACAAAAAGCGGAAAATCAATCGTTTCAATGGTATCAATCACAATCATTCCCGTGTTTTCACCTGGACAAAGCGGCGCGATAGAAAATTGCTCGACAATGTACTCTTGCGTAAATTGCAAATTCACATTAATCGTTGAATCACAGCCATTTACACTTGCCATCGGCAGCATTACCGTACCGCTTGGATTGCTTGCGCTAAAGGTGACGCCACCAATATCAATCGTTTCGTCAATGTCTAAAGTTGCGGTAAAATCCGAAATGGCTTCGGGGAAAAAACTAATCGAAACATTCGTAGTCGAATCGCAACCAAAGAAGCTACCCATCGGCAAAGTCGTTGACCCCATCGTGAGGTTTTCGTCGTAAGTTACCCCGTCGATGATGATGGATTCGCCTGGACACAGCGTTTCGGTAATGTTGGCGACGACTTCATTGACAAAGGTAATCGTGACCATGACCATTGAGTCGCAACCGTTGGCACTTTGCAGAATTGCTATTCCTGTTGGCATATTTTCATCAAAAAGAGTTCCACCGATGGTTTCGGAATCACCTGTGCATAGCATATTTTCGTAAGTGCCGGGAGTTGGTATTTCAAACGTCAAATTCACATTGACAATTGAATCGCAGCCTCCAGAAGTTTGCAAAGTCGTCGTTCCCATTGGCATCATTTCATTATAAATGTCCATGCCGACGATAACCTCCGCGCCCGAACCGGTGCAGAACGTTTCAACGATATTTTCTGTGACTTCATTTAAATAGGTCAAAGTCACGTTGACAATCGAATCGCAGCCGCCAGCAGTTTGCAAGGTCGTTGTTCCCATTGGCGTTATTTCATTGTAAACGTCCATCCCAACGATGACTTCCGCGCCCGAACCTGTGCAGAAGGTTTCAACGATATTTTCTGTCACTTCATTTAAATAGGTCAAATTCACGTTGACAATTGAATCGCAACCGCCAGCCGTTTGTAAGGTCGTCGTTCCCATTGGCATCGCTTCATTGTAAATATCCATTCCAACTACGACTTCCGCGCCCGAACCTGTGCAGAAGGTTTCAACGATATTTTCTGTCACTTCATTTAAATAGGTCAAATTCACGTTGACAATTGAATCGCAACCGCCAGCCGTTTGTAAGGTCGTCGTTCCCATTGGCATCGCTTCATTGTAAATATCCATTCCAACTACGACTTCCGCGCCCGAACCTGTGCAGAAGGTTTCAACGATATTTTCTGTCACTTCATTTAAATAGGTCAAATTCACGTTGACAATTGAATCGCAACCGCCAGCCGTTTGTAAGGTCGTCGTTCCCATTGGCATCGCTTCATTATAAATATCCATTCCAACTACGACTTCCGCGCCCGAACCTGTGCAGAAGGTTTCAACGATATTCACGGTAATTTCATTTTCAAAAGTCAGCGTTACCATGACTGTTGAATCGCAGCCGTTGGGTGTTTGCAAAATCGCTGGACCAGAAGGCATCATTTCATTAAATTCAATACCACCAATCGTCTCAGATTGCCCAGGACAAAGCGTATTTTCGTAAGTGCCATCCATTGGGTTCTCAAAAGTCAAAACAACGTTGACAATCGAATCACAACCGCCCGAAGTTTGCAACATCGTCGTCCCCATTGGCATCATTTCATTGTAAATATCCATCCCGACTTGCACTTCTGCCCCCGAACCCAAACAGAACGTTTCGTTAATGTTTTCGGTCACTTCATTTTGGAAAGTCAGCGTGACCATGACCGTTGAGTCGCAACCATTGGGTGTTTGTAAAATTGCGGGGCCCGAAGGCATCATTTCGTTAAATTCAATGCCACCAATCGTTTCAGAACTTCCCGGGCATAGCGTGTTTTCGTAAGTGCCGTCCATTGGATTTTCAAAAAATAAATTGACGTTGATAATCGAATCGCAGCCTGATGGTGTCTGCAAAGTCGTCGTTCCCATTGGCATCATTTCATTGTAAATGTCCATGCCTACCTGCACTTCCGCGCCCGAACCAGCACAGAATGTTTCGTTGATGTTTTCAATAATTTCATCTTCATAGGTCAGTGTCACCATCACCGTTGAATCGCAACCGTTGAAACTTGGTAAAATCGCTGGCCCACTTGGCATGGTTTCATTAAATTCGATACCCCCAATTGTCTCGGATTGTCCCGCACAAAGCGTGTTCTCGTAAGTGCCATCCATCGGGTTGTCAAAAATCAAATTGACTATTACAATCGAGTCGCAACCGCCAGTCGTTTGCAAGGTCGTCGTTCCCATCGGCATCATTTCATTATAGATATCCATGCCTACCATCACCTCTTCGCCTGAACCAGAACAAAATGTTTCGTCAACATTTACCGTAATTTCATTTTCAAAAGTCAGCGTTACCATCACCATTGAGTCACAACCGTTGGGAGTTTGTAATATAGCGGGTCCAGTAGGCATCATTTCATTAAATTCGATGCCGCCAATTGTTTCGGATTGCCCTGGACAAAGCGTATTTTCGTAAGTGCCATCCATTGGATTTTCAAAAGTCAAATTGACAATCACCGTCGAGTCGCAGCCCGAAGGCGTTTGTAACATGGTCGTTCCACTTGGCGTCATTTCATCGTAAACGTCCATGCCCACCATGACTTGCGCGCCCGAACCAGAACAAAATGTCTCGTCGATATTTTCGGTCACTTCGTTTTCAAAAGTCAAGGTTACGATAACCGTCGAGTCGCAGCCGTTGAAACTCGGCAAAATTGCTGGCCCAGTTGGCATCGCTTCATTAAATTCAATGCCACCGATAATTTCTGAACCGCCAGGGCAAAGCGTATTTTCGTAAGTACCATCCATTGGATTATCAAAAATCAAGATAACGTTAATTGTGGAATCACAGCCAAATTCTGTGGTCAAAACGGTCATACCCGTCGGCGTCATTTCATCGTAAACATCCATGCCGACGGTAACGGAATTGCCCGAACCTGCACAATACGTTTCCATAATATTTGTCGTTGCATCAGCCGCTACAAAAACGGTCGTCATTTCACCAGAATTACAGCCTTCGTTGGGTATAAATGTGACCGTATTTGACCCCAATAAACCGATTGGATTAAAGCTAAAACCATCCGCTTCTACGCCCGTCCCCGTCCATTCGCCGGTCGTTGAACCAGCGGGTAATAAGGCATTTAAATCAAATAAACCATCGTCTTCGCAAGTTTCACCCATCATCAATATAATGGGGGTCGCGCTTTCGATTGTAATGGTTGTTGTTTCAGAATTGGTACAATCCGCATCAGATTCAAAGGTTAGCGTCACAGAATTTCCTTGTCCTATTGGGTCAAAAGTTACGCCGTCATTTTGAACACCATCGCCCGACCAAGTACCCGTCGGATAGGCAGGGTCAACTAAGTTGAAAAGGTCGTAAGTTCCGTCGGCGTCACAAATTGTTGCTGCTCCTAAAATTGGTGTTGCTGCTTCATTAACAATAATCGTCGTCATGCCATTTTGCGCACAATCGCCTGTTGGTGTAAAGGTTAAATCTACACTTGGGCTTTGTCCATTTGGATTAAAAAAATCGCCATTTACACCATCACCGCCCCACACACCAATAGGGAAAGCGGGGTCTTGCAATTGCGTCAAATCATAGGGCATATCGGTTTCACAAAGCGTGATTGTAGCCAAATTTGGCGTGCCACCTGCGGTCACGGTCAAAGTAATTTCTACAAAATCAGACGCACATTGTCCATCAAACACGATGGCAAAGACCGAACCTCCGCTGGAATTGTAATTTTGCGGGTCATTAATTTGGTCAATTAAACTTTGCGTTTCGTACCAAGTGACGCCATTTCCAGTATTGCTATTCACGTCATTGTCTAAAAGAGTCAGGTCAAAATCAGCAAAGCCATTGCCCTCATCACAAGCATCCAATGTTTCTGGTAAGGCTTCTGGAGCTGCATTGACGGTCAAATCAATCTCGACAAATTGTGACACACATGGTTCTGTGCCGACATTCGCAAAAACCATCGTTGAGTTATTAATGGTATAACTGTCAGGAGAATCAATTGGTGTATTACCCATATCTTCATACCAATTGACGTCTTCATCTTCTCCTAAATTCACAACATCTTCAATCGTTGTCAAATCGAAAGTCGCTTCTCCATTAACATCTTCACACATTTCCAATGAAAACGGCGTGGCATTGGGTGGGTTTACAATTGTAAACGTTTCGACAGGTGCAGGAGAAAATATCGTTGGACAATTGCCAGTATCGACACTGACGAGTGTAACATCGGTCGTTTGATTAAAATTACCCAAAAAAAACGGTACGCCACTGACCACTTCACCTTCCCAACCAGTGCTGCCAACATTCAACACAACGTAGTAAACACCACCACCAGAGAAAGTAAAAATAGCAGAAAGACCGCTCACGCCACAGCTTTCCGTCGGGTCTAAAGTAAATACAAAGTCGCTCAAATCAGGTCCCGTCGTAAAATTGACTGTAAAAACTTCTAATGGCGAAACACAATCACCCGACCCAATCGTCACATAAAAATTAGGGTCAGTTGGGTCAACAACCGCATTATTTAAAGGTGGAGGCACAGGGTCAAATCCTGCCGCATCATTGAACCAATTAACCGATAAACCAGTCCCACCTTCTATCGCACTTTCAAACTGGGTCAAATCTATAAATGTTGTTCCGTTATTATTCAAACAAACCTCAGTCGTAATGGGATTGGCGACGGGGCAAATCACATTAAATTCTAAAGAAGTCGTCAACTCTTCTGAACAAGGCGCAGTTGGTGCTGGATTGATGATACCGACTGCGTAATATGGTCCATCGTTACACATCACTGGAGGGATAGTATAATCAAATGGGTCAACAGTACTCATCGAGCCGCCGGTATCTGGTGGAAAAACCACGCCCATCGGGAAGTTGCATCCAAAATTTCCATAAAGTAGTCCAAGAACTGGCACATCTACGACAAAATCACCGTCGCTTCCTCCTTCAATTGTTGGATGGTCAGTATCGTAAGTAATTGCATCTGTGCAAGGGCAATTCGTCAAACCTATTGTTGTTGTCCGCAGACCAGTCGAAGACCCATTAGAGAAACCACCAACACTTCTATCACAACTACCTTGCATGATATAAATGGTCACCCCGGTCACACAAAGCGAGGAAAAGTCAAAAGTCGCCGTCGCTCCTGCACTTGGAAAAATAATCACTGGTGCATTTGGAGGAATACTTATTCCAGGCCCTGCAGCAACTACATTATTACAGCCTGTACCTGAAATCAAACCTACATCAGGAGCTGCCCACGTGCAGTTTCCGCCTAAATTTATATCATCATTATTAGAACCATTATTGTTATTTTGAGTTGCAAAATCAACCGTAAAGCTACTCACATCAAAACCACTACCTGACCAAACAACCATAAACTCATTATCTTCTCCACTACATCCATCAATCATAATTGACAACAATTCGGGACAGTCCGTACAGGGCGGATTGGTAGAAGTTGACGAAATATTCGCACTTCCCATAAATGTTCCTTGCCCATTATAGGGATTAAAATTTGGTGTAGTTGAATAGAACCAATCGACTGTTCCACCGTTGGGCAAGTCCGTTCCTTCCACTTCCAAGGTGATAACATCACCTGCGCAGGCATCGCAAGCAGTCGTACCGTTGGTACAATCTGCACCGCTTAGTGTGGCATTGGTCAAGTCAGGACATTGAGCAAACAATGGCTTTCCCATCAAATAAAATAATGTAAAAATCAATAGAATCTGGCAGTAGTGCTGTTTCATTACTAAGTTTTTCTTAATTTAAAAACATTGGCAATCTTGGAGTAAAATATAAAAATGGCGAAGTGCCGAATATCGTTTTTTAACGAAAAGAGAAGATATTGAGTGGTATGGTGAGGACGAATCGTGTATTTGTATTACCAAAAAATCTCTTTTCAAAAACAAAAAGAAATTTTCCATTCTAACAGACTTTGAATTAATGGCAAAAGTAGGACTATTTCAGGCATTCACCTAAAAATTAGATGTAAAGAATTTGTGACTTTCTTATTACATTAAAACTATTTTCAAAACGAAGGACACTTCCCCCGATATTTCCGAGTTTTTTTACGAGATTTCAATCTTACAAAGTGGCGTTTTTTTAGCAGATTTCGCAAGCGTTTTTTTAGCTTTCAAAAGAGCTTTAGAAGCTGTTTCGGAAGCAGTAGGCGAATTTGTAGTTTCTTCTAAATCTTTAGATTCTTCTGTTTTTGAAAGCGCATAAGTAGGCGTTTTTTTTTTGATTAAAATTTAAATTTGGCAATTCAGAATTGCGCTGAAACACAAAATTATCCGCCCCAATATCGCCCATGCTGCTCGTCATATTCATCACATTAATGAGTGGATTAGAATTTTCCATACAAGGGCAATAATCATCGGATTGAGCAAAAATAGAGGTTGGCAAAAGCAGAATGGACAGGAAAGTCATGTTTTTCATAAGCGGTTGTTTTGTTTAAAAGACAGGATTTGCATCAGAGGGTTGCAGTTTTTTTTGAATAAAAATAGAGGGACAAATTTTCATAAAAAAGCAAGCCGTTTTTCTAAATCAGAATTTAATTGTAAATTTGAGGAAGAAATAAATTGCTGACACAAAATTCCGCCAGCAAAAAAAACAGTTTTGACACATGAGAAAATGCAGTAGCTGCCTACGTTCTACTTTTGATACCGCAAAATTTTGTCACCATTGTGGCGCAAAAATGGGTACCGAAACCCGCGATTGCCCCGACTGCAATCACGCTAACGCTATGGAGACCAAAGTCTGCGAACAATGTAACTTCGATTTCTTCGCCCCTACCCCACCACCCGTTTCGACTAAGAAAAAACGGTCAATCTTTGATGGTATTTTGGAAGAGAAATCTCTATTTGAGGAAAATTTGGAGCAAGACGATATTGTAGAAGAATCCTTGAAATTGGAGTATGATGCACCTAATTTAAATGATATTTTTTCAACTGAGAATGTAGAAGAAAACGACATTCAAGAGGAAGAAATAGAGGTAGAAATCGAAACCGAGAAAGAAGATGAATTGGAAGAAAATTTTGAGCTATTTTTTGAAAAAACAATTGAAGAGCCTGCCGATTCCGTTCTAAAAAAAGCCAATATTCCGTTTGAAATTGTCGATACCCCCATCCTTGAAACTGATAATTTTGAATCAGCCATTGAGGAAGATACTGCTGTTGAAAAACCCGAAATTATTGAAGAAGCCGAAGTAATCGTAGAAGAGAATTTGACTGGAAATACAACAGATATTTTGGAGGAAAAAATCGAAGAACTTGACTTAGCAACACCGCCGCCCATCAACGACCTTTTTGAAGAAAATCCAAACGATAACCTCGAAGAAGAAATTTTTAAAAGATTCGCGGATGCTTTTGAAAAACAGATAAAAACTGAACAAAGCCCAGCAAAATACAACGATTATGTAGATAGATTTGAGGCGTCTGATTTCAAATTAAGTTTTGAATTTCGGGTCAAACAACTGGCGGAAGAAGTACAAAAAATACGTCAAGATAAGTCCGATTTATTACAAAACGAGAACGACTTATTAGAACGAGCATTCACCGAATTAACCGACTATTTTATCATTCGATATTGCGAAGACTTGAACGCCGTTCACTTTTCGGAAAACATTTTACAATATCAAAATATCGCATCCGAAAACATTGACCTCTCCGCCATGATTCTTGATTATCTTGATTTTGACAACGAAAGCGAGCGGGTCAATTTTGATTTTATAAAAATGCCCCTCAAACGGCTGCAAAATGCCAGTAAAAGTTACTTGTTTCCAGAAAAAGGCGAGAAAATATTTTTCATCTGCGACCAAACGATGTTGGGTTCAGGAAAAGAAGGTTTTGCAATGACCGAAAAGGCGGTTTATTGGAAAATGCGGTTTGAAAATCCTGAACGAGTTTATTATAAAAACCTACAAACCATTAAACCACAAAAAAATTGGATTACCATTAATGGGATGTTTTTTAACGCCAATCACTCGTTGAATGTAAAGTTAATGAAATTGTTAAAAAAGTTGGAGACGATTCAGCGTTTGTAGTTCGGGGTTCGGCAGTTCATAGTTCACGTAATCCCAAACTATGAACCAAGAACTATGAACGCTTGAACCATTTCCCATCTCCGCTGTTTGAACTGAAAAAATAGTAAAAAATGCACCAATTAAAGTCAGTTCAACAACTCCCAATTACGCTCGACGAAGCGTGGGATTTCTTTTCTTCTCCTAAAAATCTAAAGGTAATGACGCCCGAAAATCTCAACCTCGTGCCGACATCTCCACTACCCGACCGCATGTATCCCGGTCAATTTATCGAATATAAAGTCAAGCCTGTTTTGGGCATTCCGATGACTTGGGTAACGGAAATTACGCACGTCCGCGACCGCGAGTTTTTTGTCGATGAACAACGGGTTGGTCCCTACAAAATTTGGCACCACCAACACCACTTTCGTGAGATTGACGGTGGTGTAGAAATGACCGATATTATTGATTATTTATTGCCGCTTGGCCCGATTGGTGTGGTGACAGAATGGCTATTTGTAGGTGGAAAAATCAAGGAGATTTTTGAATTTCGACGAAAGAAGTTACTCGAATTGTATGGAGAGTTTTGAAAAATTGAATAAAGGGTACGAAATGAAATTTTAAGCAAAAAAATACACGAATTCAAATCGAATCCGTGTATTTTTTTTCGCTAATTCATCGTGCGCCGTTTGCCGAAAACCCTGTGCCGTCTATCAATTCCCCTTATCATCCGCTCCTTCCTGCTTTTTCTTCAACTCCGCTTCCAGACGCGCAACTTCATTCTCCAACATTGCTTTTTTCTCCGCCAATTCGCCCATTTTCACTTGTTCTGCATTAAATTTTTGCCGTTCTTCTGCGATACGTTGAGCGGTATCTTCTTTGACTTTAGTGATTTGCTCTGCGGCTTGTTGCTTGGATTCATAAATCAAATTGGCCGCTTCTTCCTTGGCCGCTGTAATTTCTGCGGACGACGCTTTCCGGGCAGTTTCTGTATCCGCTACCATCGCTGCTTTTTTATCTGCCGTTTCTTTTTGCAACTTAGCAATTTCTTCCTGAGATTTGCTTCGTGCTGCCGCAAGTTCTTCACGCGCTTGCGCTTCTGCTTCTGCCACCTGCTTCGATGCTTCCTGAATTTTCACCGTCGCATGTTGATTCGCCAAGGCAATTTGCTTTTGCGAAGCCGCTTCTGCTTCCGCAACTTGTCCGTTAAATTCTGCCAAACGAGCTTCCGTATTTTCTTTCGCCGTAGCAATAGCTTCGGCTGCTTGCTTTTTCGTCTCGCCAACTTCATTTGCCGCATTTTCTTTTGCTATAGCCACCTGTTCTGCTGCCGTAGTTCGTGTTTCTAAGACTTCCAACGCCGCCGCCTTTTTCTGATTCGCGGCTTCTTCTTTAGCCGTTTTAATTTCTTGTGCCACCTTCGATTTTATTTCCGAAACCTCCTTTGCCGCTCGTTCTTTTGCCGCAGCTACTTCACCTGCTAATGCTTGTTTTTCATTAGCACTTTGCTCTTTTGTCAAGCGAACTTGCTCCGCTTCTTGTTGTTTAATGGTCGAAATCGCTTCTGCTGCATCGCGTTTGGTTCCGGCGATTTCTTCCGCAGATTGTTGTTTTGCGCGGGCAATCGCTTCTTTGGCAGCACCAATTTCTTTCGCAGAATTTTCGCGCGCGATTAGCACTTCTTGATTCGCTTTTTCTCGCGCAGCGACCACTTCCTCCGCCGACATAGCCATCACTTCATTTTGCTTCGTCCGAGCATCTTCGACCGCTTTAGCAGCTTCTGCTTGAATTTCCAAAATGCGTTTTTCTGCCGTTGCTTGCGCCGAGTTGACATCCGTTCCGTATTGCGTTTTTGCTTCCTCTGATTTCGCTACGGCTGCTTGCACTTCTGCCGCAGCCGTTTGTTTCGCTTTTTCAATTTCGGCTGCAGCCCGCTCTTTTGCTGCCTGTACTTCCGCTGCCGACGCTGCTAAAACTTCCTGTTCCTTCGCTTTAGCTTCCTCTATCGCTGCCTGTACTTCTGCTTGAATTCGAGCGATTTCTGCCGAAGCTTTTTCACGAGCAGCGGTGATTTCTGTCCCAATTTTTTGCTTTTCTTCTTCTGATTTCGCGCGCGCTGCTGCTACTTCTGCGGCTGATTCTTTGTTGATTTCTTCCACTTTTTTAGCGGCTTCTTCTTTGGCGGCTTTCACTTCCATCGCGGCGGCTTGTTTCTGCGCTTCAGCTGATTCTCTCGATGCTGCTACCTCTACTGCCGAGGCTTGCTGAGTCGCTGCAATTTCGGCATTGGCGAGTTGTTTTTCATTGGCAACCTGTGATTTTACGGCGTTGACTTCCTCTGCCGCTTGGCGTTTGGTTTGCGAGATTTCAACGGCAGCTGCTTCTTTTTCTTTGGCGACCGATTCTTTAATTTCCGCAATTTCAGACGCATTTTTTTCTTGTAGCAATGCTTTTTCTTCCGCAATTTTTCGACGTGTTTCCGCCAATTCTAAAGCTAATTTTTCTTTTTCTAGCGCAGCTTTTTCACGCAAAGCCCCAACTTCTGCTGCTGCCTCTTCCTGCACTTGTAAAATCTGTTCCGAAGCTGTTTTTTTAGAAGTTACCACTTCCTCAGCAGTTTTCGTTTGCTCACCTTTCGCGCGCGCGCGCGCTTCCTCAACGGTTTGCGCTGCTTCTTCCCTAATCCGTTGAATTTCACTAGTAGAATTCTCTCTCGCCGAAGCAATTTCATCGGCATATTCGACCTTCGACATTTCCGTACGTTCTTTGATGGCTTTGATTTCGTCGGCTGCACGTTGGCGAGCTGCGGCTACTTCTTCGGCAGTTTTCAATTGCGTTCTTGAGATTTCATCCGTTGCTCTCAACTTCGCTTCTTGTACAGATATATTAATTTTTTCAATCTCTGTCGTTGCGTTTGCTCTCGCATTTTTCACCGATTCTGCTTCCGCCTTTTGTGCATTCGCAATTTCTTCCTGCGACTTCTGACGTGCCGCTAAAACTTCCTGTGCAAAGGCTGCTTTTTGTTCCTCTCCGCTGGTTCTTGCAAATTTAATTTCTTCTTGAATTTGTGCTTTGATACCATCTGCCTTCTCTCTTTCTGCCAAAATTTCGGCGCGCAATCGCTCCTTCGTTTCTGCCAATTCTTTTCGCAATGCTTTTACTTCATCATCGTTCATATCCACCGTCTCCTTTGCTCTTCCAGAACTAGTTGCACTCACAGGGCTTCCACCACCACTTGCACCACTTGGCTTGCTTGAGTTTCCTGTAGAGCTAATTTTTCGGCTACCTGCTGAGAAATCATTACCCACCAATTTTTTATCTCTTACACCATCTGAATCCAATGTTTGTTGAAAACATTTCGCCATGTTTTTAAAGGCAACTTGACGGTTAAGATTGACCGTCAGTTTTCGCATTTGATTAGAAATATTATTTTTTATATAAATTGTTGTAATATTCGTTCGGGTAAACCAATCAATCGCTGCCAAGTCCAATTGCAAGACATTTTTGTGAACGGGTGCGTTTCGCTGACGGGTCATTTCGCCCATTTCAATAAAACGGTAACTTTTTCGATTGCCACTGCCGTCGGTAAAAATCAATTCATCATCTTGGTTAAACAATTCTCCTCCTTTTGAAAATACCACGCCGACCACACCTTTTTCTTCGTTGGAAAATTCAATGCTGTAGCTATAATTTCCTCGAACCACCATCGTTTCGGGAAAAGTTCGTAATAAATGAATGCCACCTACATTTCGATTGTCGGCAATAATCGTCGCACAATTTTGCGCTGAAATGAAGGTTGCTGGCACAATAAGCCCTATTAATAACAGAGTGAGAAACTTTTTCATATATTCCTTATTTATTTGAAAATCCAAGATAGTCATTTTGTTTCTTTTTGAAAATTTTATCGAAAAAGAATGTATATTTTTCATTGAATTAATTTATTTTTCAAAATTAATCCTCAAAAAACAGGGTAAAAACCAATTTTAATTAAAATTACAGGGAATAGAATAGATTGGGATTGAAATGCAAATGCACCATGAACATTTCATTGCTACATTCAATACAGAAACAATGAAACAATGCTCAAAAGTCACAATATTTTTTGAAACTACAATATTTTTGAATGGATTTTAACGTTTGGCAGCCAAAAGATACAAAATAGCCATCCTAATTGCCACCCCGTTTTCTACTTGTTGTAAAATAATAGAATGATCGGAATCCGCTACATCACCCGTGATTTCGACACCTCGATTAATAGGACCAGGGTGCATCACCACGATTTCTTTATTCAAGGAATCCAATATTTTTTTATTCAATCCAAAATATTGGGAATATTCTCGTAAAGACGGAAAATACTTGATGTCTTGTCGTTCCAATTGAATTCGCAAAACGTTGGCTACATCGCACCATTCCAAGGATTCTCGCAAGTTATGAGAGACTTCAACGCCCAATTTATCAATATGCTTCGGTATCAAGGTCGGTGGCCCACAAACGCGCACTTTTGCCCCTAATTTTTTCAAACAAAACACATTACTCATCGCGACTCTGGAATGCAAAATATCACCAAAAATAGCGATATTTTTACCTGCCAAGTCACCCAATTTTTCACGCATCGAAAAAGCATCCAACAGGGCTTGTGTCGGGTGTTCG
>CANNZV010004002.1:0-49469 GCA_947561585.1 Caprella mutica
CATTGCCCACCATAATCTTTCATTGCCCCCCATAATCTTTCATTGCCCCCCATAATCTTTCATTGCCCCCCATAATCTTTCATTGCCCCCCCCCATAATCTTTCATTGCCCACCATAATCTTTCATTGCCCCTCATAATCTTTCATTGCCCCCCATAATCTTTTATTGTCCACCATAATCTTTCATTGCCCCCCATAATCTTTCATTGCCCACCATAATCTTGCATTGCCCACCATAACCTTTCATTGCCCCCCATAATACTTCATTGCCCACCATAATCTTTCATTGCCCACCATAATCTTTCATTGCCCCCCATAATCTTTCATTGCCCCCCATAATCTTTCATTGCCCACCATAATCTTTCATTGCCCCCCATAATCTTTCATTGCCCCCCATAATCTTTCATTGTCCACCATAATCTTTCATTGCTCCCCATAATCTTTCATTGCCCACCATAATCTTGCATTGCCCACCATAATCTTTCATTGCCCCCCATAATCTTTCATTTTCCCCCATAATCTTTCATTGCCCACCATAATCTTTCATTGCCCCCCATAATCTTTCATTGCCCACCATAATCTTTCATTGCCCACCATAATCTTTCATTGCCCCCCATAATCTTTCATTGCCCCCCATAATCTTTCATTGTCCACCATAATCTTTCATTGCTCCCCATAATCTTTCATTGCCCACCATAATCTTGCATTGCCCACCATAATCTTTCATTGCTCCCCATAATCTTTCATTTTCCCCCATAATCTTTCATTGCCCACCATAATCTTTCATTGCCCCCCATTATCTTTCATTGCCCCCATAACCTTTCATTGCCCACCATAATCTTTCATTGTCCAGCCTAATATTTCATTGCCCCCCATAATATTTCATTGCCCACCATAATCTTTCATTGCCCACCATAATCTTTCATTGCCCCCCATAATCTTTCATTGCCCACCATAATCTTTCATTGCCCCCCCATAATCTTTCATTGCCCCCCATAATCTTTCATTGTCCACCATAATCTTTCATTGCCCCCCATAATCTTTCATTGCCCACCATAATCTTGCATTGCCCACCATAATCTTTCATTGCCCCCCATAATCTTTCATTTTCCCCCATAATCTTTCATTGCCCACCATAATCTTTCATTGCCCCCCATTATCTTTCATTGCCCCCATAACCTTTCATTGCCCACCATAATCTTTCATTGTCCAGCCTAATATTTCATTGCCCCCCATAATATTTCATTGCCCACCATAATCTTTCATTGCCCACCATAATCTTTCATTGCCCCCCATAATCTTTCATTGCTCCCCATAATCTTTCATTGCCCCCCATAATCTTTCATTGCCCACCATAATCTTTCATTGCCCCCCCATAATCTTTCATTGCCCCCCATAATCTTTCATTGTCCACCATAATCTTTCATTGCCCCCCATAATCTTTCATTGCCCACCATAATCTTGCATTGCCCACCATAATCTTTCATTGCCCCCCATAATCTTTCATTTTCCCCCATAATCTTTCATTGCCCACCATAATCTTTCATTGCCCCCCATTATCTTTCATTGCCCCCATAACCTTTCATTGCCCACCATAATCTTTCATTGTCCAGCCTAATATTTCATTGCCCCCCATAATATTTCATTGCCCACCATAATCTTTCATTGCCCCCCATAATCTTTCATTGCCCCCCATAATCTTTCATTGCCCACCATAATCTTTCATTGCCCACCATAATCTTTCATTGCCCACCATAATCTTTCATTGCCCCCCATAATCTTTCATTATCCCCCATAATCTTTCATTGCCCACCATAATCTTTCATTGCCCCCCATAATCTTTCATTGCCCCCCATAATCTTTCATTGTCCACCATAATCTTTCATTGCCCCCCATAATCTTTCATTGCCCACCATAATCTTGCATTGCCCACCATAATCTTTCATTGCCCCCCATAATCTTTCATTTTCCCCCATAATCTTTCATTGCCCACCATAATCTTTCATTGCCCCCCATTATCTTTCATTGCCCCCATAACCTTTCATTGCCCACCATAATCTTTCATTGTCCAGCCTAATATTTCATTGCCCCCCATAATATTTCATTGCCCACCATAATCTTTCATTGCCCCCCATAATCTTTCATTTTCCCCCATAATCTTTCATTGCCCACCATAATCTTTCATTGCCCCCCATTATCTTTCATTGCCCCCATAACCTTTCATTGCCCACCATAATCTTTCATTGTCCAGCCTAATATTTCATTGCCCCCCATAATATTTCATTGCCCACCATAATCTTTCATTGCCCACCATAATCTTTCATTGCCCCCCATAATCTTTCATTTTCCCCCATAATCTTTCATTGCCCACCATAATCTTTCATTGCCCCCCATTATCTTTCATTGCCCCCATAACCTTTCATTGCCCACCATAATCTTTCATTGTCCAGCCTAATATTTCATTGCCCCCCATAATATTTCATTGCCCACCATAATCTTTCATTGCCCCCCATAATCTTTCATTTTCCTCCATAATCTTTCATTGCCCACCATAATCTTTCATTGCCCCCCATTATCTTTCATTGCCCCCATAACCTTTCATTGCCCACCATAATCTTTCATTGTCCAGCCTAATATTTCATTGCCCCCCATAATATTTCATTGCCCACCATAATCTTTCATTGCCCACCATAATCTTTCATTGCCCACCATAATCTTTCATTGCCCCCCATAATCTTTCATTGCCCCCCATAATCTTTCATTGCCCACCATAATCTTTCATTTCCCCCCATAATCTTTCATTGCCCCCCATAATCTTTCATTGTCCACCATAATCTTGCAAGTCTTCTAAGATGCAACATCTTAATATAAATTCGGTTCAGCAGGATTCAGAGACTTTAAAGAAATAGTCATCAAAAACATGTTTGTCATATTACTGCTCAATATTAGGTCTTTCAATAATGAATATACCTAAGAAAATATATTTTCGTATCAAATAATAAGATCTGAACTTTATTGTTTCAGTTACCAGATTCAAGAAGTTAATTTCAGCAGTGTTGCCATACCAGCGTCATATTCTGTCACGATTAACCAGTTGAATATTTAATGCCTATATTATAATGGATGAATTAATTGATTTACTTTGGAAGATTTGTTCACTTAGCTAGACTTATAAATACATTTTACAATAAGCTGTTCAGTTACACTGTCAGTTTGTTCATTTTTGAAGCAATGTATCTATTGGTGCGTATCGTCTACAATGTATCTATATACTGCCTAAGACTGGCCACACCCCCTCCACACATTTCAAAAGTTATATCCTGCCTGCAGTCAGTTAACTAGAATAGGCCCGATTGTACCTAGAAGACAATGGCTGAGAAAGAGTCATGGAGAACTGAAAATAATTTAGTAGTTAGAATTAGGTAGTAACATTGGTAATTAATTACCAGCACTTCTACCTTTCTTAATTCACTTCACTCTACTGGGGTATGACTTAATTCACTTCACACTTCACTCTACTGGGGTATGACTTAATTCACTTCACACTTCACTCTACTGGGGTATGACTTAATTCACTTCACACTTCACTCTACTGGGGTATGACTTAATTCACTTCACACTTCACTCTACTGGGGTATGACTTAATTCACTTCACACTTCACTCTACTGGGGTATGACTTAATTCTCTTCACACTTCACTCTACTGGGGTATGACTTAATTCACTTCACACTTCACTCTACTGGGGTATGACTTAATTCACTTCACACTTCACTCTACTGGGGTATGACTTAATTCTCTTCACACTTCACTCTACTGGGGTATGACTTAATTCACTTCACACTTCACTCTACTGGGGTATGACTTAATTCACTTCACACTTCACTCTACTGGGGCATGACTTAATTCACTTCACACTTCACTCTACTGGGGTATGACTTAATTCACTTCACACTTCACTCTACTGGGATATGACTTAATTCACTTCACACTTCACTCTACTGGGGTATGACTTAATTCACTTCACACTTCACTCTACTGGGGTATGACTTAATTCACTTCACACTTCACTCTACTGGGGTATGACTTAATTCACTTCACACTTCACTCTACTGGGGTATGACTTAATTCACTTCACACTTCACTCTACTGGGGTATGACTTAATTCACTTCACACTACTGGGGTATGACTTAATTCACTTCACACTTCACTCTACTGGGGTATGACTTAATTCACTTCACACTTCACTCTACTGGGGTATGACTTAATTCACTTCACACTTCACTCTACTCGAGTATGACTTAATTCACTTCACACTTCACTCTACTGGGGTATGACTTAATTCACTTCACACTTCACTCTACTGGGGTATGACTTAATTCACTTCACACTTCACTCTACTGGGGTATGACTTAATTCACTTCACACTTCACTCTACTGGGGCATGACTTAATTCACTTCACACTTCACTCTACTGGGGTATGACTTAATTCACTTCACACTTCACTCTACTGGGGTATGACTTAATTCACTTCACACTTCACTCTACTGGGGCATGACTTAATTCACTTCACACTTCACTCTACTGGGGTATGACTTAATTCACTTCACACTTCACTCTACTGGAGCATGACTTAATTCTCTTCACACTTCACACTTCACTCTACTGGGGCATGACTTAATTCTCATCACACTTCACACTTCACTCTACTGGGGTATGACTTAATTCTCTTCACACTTCACACTTCACTCTACTGGGGTATGACTTAATTCTCTTCACACTTCACACTTCACTCTACTGGGGCATGACTTCACAACTCACAGTTGGTGGCTAGAAGAAGGGAAAAGGATATCCTGACGCGATAATACTTAGCAAGACCTTGCAATGGCAGAATAAAGTGACACAGAATCTATGAACTGGGAAATAAAATGTTTGTAATCGAAAGTCGATTACATCATTAATTCTCATTTGTTTATTTTCATATTTCAATCATAAGTAGTGACGCCATTTATCAATTAATTAGAAGCCTAACTCTAAAATCTAGTCCATTATTTTCACTATAGTTTTTGACATACTAAAATCAACACTTAAAATGGGTTGTAGGAATTTTCGCCGTCGGTATTTTCACCGTAGGAAAATTCGCCGTGAGGAAAAATTTGCCGTGAGGAATATTCGCCACGAAGAAGATCTTATAGAACACATAACTAATAAAAGAAAATATAAGTATTGATAAAATTGTTGATAATTATAAAGAAAAACAATCCGTTAAATTACTATACGACTGATTTTTTAGATAATACGGTATCACCTTGTACGACTTACTATTGAAATCTGAATTTTTGTGCATGGCACTATTATTTAAGGTATTTAATAATATTCAATGCTAACTCTAAAATATCTCTCTTGTGAGAATATGCAATCTCTCTAAGCCAAAATTCTATTAAGAATCTATTCTATTTAAAAATCCCTAGAAATCTTCGTTGCTGCGATTCTGCGGTTATATGATGTCTATGCTCTAATCTTGGCTCTACTAACAATTGTTGTAGGTAGAACATTTCACCTAGACTAGCAAGAAAGAAAGCATCAGTGGGTAGTTTTTGAAAGAAACAGATTCAAAATATCTTCCAAATTAACCCCTTGAGAACATTTTGGAATTTTAGGGTTTTTCTCAAAATTGCAAATTTTCATAAAAGATAAAAAACGAAAGAATTGTAGGAAAATATAGTATTACATGGGCACTAGAGCTTTTCCCGCCGGACTATTCCCCGCCAGACTTTTCCCTGCAGGATTATTCCCCGCCTGACTTTTCCCTGCAGGACTATTCCCCGCCGGACTTTTCCCCCGCCAACTTTTCCCCTGCCTTTTCCCCAAAATAATAGCATTTTGGACTATTAAATTATAATTTCGATTAAACAAACCATTTATCAATAGAAGACACATTTTATTAACAGACTTACACAATAATACAGTCTTAATTTTAGCTTTGATTTCCGTATGTGTCCATATTGGTCGTTTTTTGAGACTGTACCTTCGTAAATTCCCATATTATTAAGATATGCTACAAAGTTCAAATATTATGGCAATTCTAAGGGATTGCCAAATGTCGCAATTTAGATTTTAGTCTAAGCCGCTACCATTAATTCAGTTTATTCAAGCTCTAAAGTTATACATATCGCGAATTTATTATTTTCTTTGCCAGTTATTATAAGAAATGGTGATCTATTTACTTCTCGTTCAAATATTCATTTTTCCAGAACACTAATAAATTGAGTTGTAGTTTATTAATTTGACAATTAATATATTACAGAATTAATACCCCTACTGTATAATTTTTATTACACTTAATATTGGCCTCTTTTATAGTGTCTTTTTATGCTTATTTAATATTTATTCCTTAAAGAACTTACAATGGATTAACCATTATTGTGAAAATACAAAAGTTAGAGTGTAGAAATGCTTAAATCAAGACTTTTCAAGTAGTCAGATTTGAGGACGATTTAGATCTAAAGTCCTACATTTTCTCTAAAAATCTCCAATAAAACTAATTATCAAAAGAGTAATTACTAAACGGGTTCGGTTCAAAGAGTTGGTAAGTGACAAGTTTCCATGCAACAATGTTAAAAAAATTGGTTAGTTGCGACGGCAGACTTTGATTTACAGTTTCACAAAAACAGATTTCAAAAACTAATTAAAAAATCTGAATATTAAATGGTCTTCCAGAGTATAAAGTTTAAAAGAAAACTAGGCGAGGAAAAGTTCGGTGGGGAAAAGTCCGGCGGGAAAGAGTCCGGCGGGAAAGAGTCTGGCGGGAAAGAGTCTGTTTCCCCTGCCGAGTGTTACATTACTTTCTAACTAAGAAATCTCAGATGGATTTTCTCTATGGCTCTAGTTGTTACTAAATTCTCTTTATCCATTTTAAACTTTAAAAGAACAGTTTATCTGTTTGTTTGTACATTTGAAAACGAAATAGGTTAAATATCTCATAGTGTGCTTTAACTGCTCATCCTTCATACAAAAGAAGTGGGAATTCATGATGCTTGAAGAAGGAGGAGGGGAAATGACAGAAAAACTTCAGCAACCAGTAGATTACATCAATGATAAAATAAATGGTTAATGTTAATGGATTTTGTTTAATTCCACTTATAGAAAAAACCTGTTTCCTTGGATTTCAAATATTCAAATTGTGCCTTATAGATTTATGTTCATACTTTTCCTTTTGCAAATATCTTGAGATTACTTTGTATAAAATTAAGCATTAGGTTATTTGGAGAAAAACCCTAAATACCAAAATGTTCTCAAGGGGTTAATTTGGAAGATATTTGGAATCTGTTTCTTTCAAAAACTACCCACTGGTGCTTTCTTTCATGCTAGTCTAGGTGAAATGTTCTACCATTATATACGAGTTTGGCAGAAGATTTTCCATTTCAATGGTAATGTATTTTCAGCATCACCCTTATGACGTCATTATTTGACCTCTTCTGACCTCGAAAGTGGACCAATCACAAATACATTTATAATGTCTTGTAGATACTATCAAATGCTTTCTTTTGAGTGTTAACAAATCTATTTATGTATAATAATTATCTCTCCAGACCAATTTTAATTTCTCCTACCCTGAAATATTATCAAATTTGGGTATTTTACCTTTTCCACAAAATTTTAGGTATTTTACCTTTTCCATAGAATTTTAGGTATTTTACTTTTCCACAAAATTTTAGGTATTTTACTTTTCCACAAAATTTTAGGTATTTTACTTTTCCACAAAATTTTAGGTATTTTACTTTTCCACAGAATTTTAGGTATTTTACTTTTCCACAAAATTTTAGGTATTTTACTTTTCCACAAAATTTTAGGTATTTTACCTTTCCACAAAATTTTAGGTATTTTACTTTTCCACAGAATTTTAGGTATTTTACTTTTCCACAAAATTTTAGGTATTTTACTTTTCCACAAAATTTTAGGTATTTTACTTTTCCACAAAATTTTAGGTATTTTACTTTTCCACAAAATTTTAGGTATTTTACCTTTCCACAAAATTTTAGGTATTTTACTTTTCCACAAAATTTTAGGTATTTTACTTTTCCACAAAATTTTAGGTATTTTACCTTTTCCACAAAATTTTAGGTATTCTACTTTTCCACAAAATTTTAGGTATTTTACTTTTCCACAAAATTTTAGGTATTTTACTTTTCCACAAAATTTTAGGTATTTTACTTTTCCACAAAATTTTAGGTATTTTACTTTTCCACAAAATTTTAGGTATTTTACCTTTCCACAAAATTTTAGGTATTTTACTTTTCCACAGAATTTTAGGTATTTTACTTTTCCACAAAATTTTAGGTATTTTACTTTTCCACAAAATTTTAGGTATTTTACTTTTCCACAAAATTTTAGGTATTTTACTTTTCCACAAAATTTTAGGTATTTTACTTTTCCACAAAATTTTAGGTATTTTTACCTTTCCACAAAATTTTAGGTATTTTACTTTTCCACAAAATTTTAGGTATTTTACTTTTCCACAAAATTTTAGGTATTTTACCTTTTCCACAAAATTTTAGGTATTCTACTTTTCCACAAAATTTTAGGTATTTTACTTTTCCACAAAATTTTAGGTATTTTACTTTTCCACAAAATTTTAGGTATTCTACTTTTCCACAAAATTTTAGGTATTTTACTTTTCCACAAAATTTTAGGTATTTTACCTTTCCACAAAATTTTAGGTATTTTACTTTTCCACAGAATTTTAGGTATTTTACTTTTCCACAAAATTTTAGGTATTTTACCTTTTCCACAAAATTTTAGGTATTTTACTTTTTCCACAAAATTTTAGGTATTTTACTTTTCCACAAAATTTTAGGTATTTTACCTTTTCCACAAAATTTAAGGTATTTTACCTTTTCCACAAAATTTTAGGTATTTTACCTTTTCCACAAAATTTTAGGTATTTTACCTTTTCCACAAAATTTTAGGTATTTTACCTTTTCCACAAAATTTTAGGTATTTTACTTTTCCACAAAATTTTAGGTATTTTACTTTTCCACAAAATTTTAGGTATTTTACTTTTCCACAAAATTTTAGGTATTTTACTTTTCCACAAAATTTTAGGTATTTTACTTTTCCACACCAGCCCATAAAAAAATTGTAGGACAAATGCAGAACTGGTTCTTAAGACGTAATTGGTCAAGAAAATATTGGAAAGTGATTTGATGTTTATTGGCCCCAAGAAACCCTGATCTTTACCAATACATTTTTTATTTTCACTAATTAATCCTT
Organism: Caprella mutica; assembly: GCA_947561585.1. NCBI lineage: Eukaryota > Metazoa > Arthropoda > Malacostraca > Amphipoda > Caprellidae > Caprella > Caprella mutica. Next base: position 9,273 of record CANNZV010004002.1, read on the forward strand.
ACTAAGTAAATAGTATTTCTGTTTATTTCTTCTTCACAAACTTGTAAATGGATTAAAATAAATAGTTTTTTTAAATACACTTCATTCTAAATAGTGAGCATTTGAAATAATTTACTCACCAAGAAAGACAGATTTGAATATTGCAGTTCACCGACACAATTGTAACGCCACTGAGTCTAAATGAACTGATTTGATGACTTAGTATTTCCGTGAGATAAAAAAACAGAGATAAGGGGACGAGAAGCTACCAAATTATCTCAGAGGAAAGGATGTGACGCAGAAACTATGAACATCTTGTGATGTTGTACAGTGTGATGTAGAAACTATGAACATCTTGTGATGTTGTACAGTGTGATGTAGAAACTATGAACATCTTGTGATGTTGTACAGTGTGATGTAGAAACTATGAACATCTTGTGATGTTGTACAGTGTGATGTAGAAACTATGAACATCTTGTGATGTTGTACAGTGTGATGTAGAAACTATGAACATCTTGTGATGTTGTACAGTGTGATGTAGAAACTATGAACATCTTGTGATGTTGTACAGTGTGATGTAGAAACTATGAACATCTTGTGATGTTGTACAGTGTGATGTAGAAACTATGAACATCTTGTGATGTTGTACAGTGTGATGTAGAAACTATGAACATCTTGTGATGTTGTACAGTGTGATGTAGAAACTATGAACATCTTGTGATGTTGTACAGTGTGATGTAGAAACTATGAACATCTTGTGATGTTGTACAGTGTGATGTAGAAACTATGAACATCTTGTGATGTTGTACAGTGTGATGTAGAAACTATGAACATCTTGTGATGTTGTACAGTGTGATGTAGAAACTATGAACATCTTGTGATGTTGTACAGTGTGATGTAGAAACAATGAACATCTTGTGATGTTGTACATTGTGATGTAGAAACTATGAACATCTTGTAATGTTGTACAGTGTGATGTAGAAACTATGAACATCTTGTAATGTTGTACAGTGTGATGTAGAAACTATGAACATCTTGTAATGTTGTACAGTGTGATGTAGAAACTATGAACATCTTGTAATGTTGTACAGTGTGGGTCGTGGTCATTTGGGTCGTGGTCAATTGGGTCGTGGTCATTTGGGTCGTGGTCAATTGGGTCGTGGTCAATTGGGTCGTGGTCAATTAGGTCGTGGTCAATTGGGTCGTGGTCATTTGGGTCGTGGTCAATTAGGTCGTGGTCATTTGGGTCCGTGTTTATAAAGTATAATAAACATGCAAAGTTATCTAACTTTTGTATAATTGAATACTTTCTCAGTTTTAAGGTTAATTGATGAAATATTTTAATATTTAATGAAATTTTAATATATAAGAATAAACACTTATTGCCATTGTTTCCTGGTCCAATTTGTAATGTCCATGGATTATCGGTAAATAATTTACCTAGAACCAACGATAACATCGAAGATTATCGTAAGTTAAAAAGCATAAACACGAAAGGAACGATTTTTGGTTTGGCGGTGGTAGCAAGACTCACGTCTTCCTCAGCTTCTTTTGAGAGAGAAATGAACAGCAACTCATAAACTGAGTGCTGGTGTTATTGATCTCTGAAATGAAAAAATATTAAAACAATTTTATAATTTAATTTGAAATTCATTTAGTTGCTTATTCACATATCTATACTGTATTTAGAAGTAAATTAAGGTTATTGTTTCAATCATTTACATTTAGAAAAAGATAATAATTTTATTCACAAACTATTTCCAAGATATAAATAAGTAAGTATATTTTTTTTTATTAAAGGGTGCATAACGGCCCTATTTTTCCGAACAGAAAAACAGTGCGACATAAAATTAGTGTTTACACTACTCTTCCAGTTTGTTATATAAGTAATATATAACTTATAATGCGATTTATTTATAATAACATTAAAAAATATGCATTATTGAAATTATACTTTTCCATAGTTTATTCAACATACATAAATAAATTAAACAATTCAGATCTATTTAAATCCATATAGTTCTGTTTTCTAATAGAAATCACTCTCCAGTTTCCACATATTTCGTGCATAGTTCCAACTGACTGCAAAATTAATTATGGTATCTTATTCACTTTTCAAGAAAATTAATCACTCGATTTGCAGGCTTCATATGATGATAATACAGGCCGGTAGATGTTTTTTATTATATATTTTTACCATTGATATTATAGGTTTTAAGGCCGCTTCACTCATGTCAGTGATCCGTCCGGTCCGTCTCCGGTCCGTCTACTCTCAGTGATTCAGTGTCAGTGGGAAAATATATCGGTACTTTCATTTCAACGGACACGTTCACACAGTACAGTACCGGCTCCTCTCAGTGCTAGAAAATATCAGTGACCAGACACGTACCGGACTGATCCCTGACATGTCTGAAGTAGCCTTTATAGACCATCAATTGCCTTTATAGGTTTTATTCAGTCGGGGATTTAACCTTCGTATGTTATCTTTACGTAATGAAAGTACGGCAATTATTGTTGTCTATAAATAAGTTTTTTATATTTGTTCTGGCCATTGTAACTATTTTTATTTGTTATGATTGTGACAGATACAAATCGAACAGTTAAATGCTGCCAATTTAAATTACAAAATATTCAAGATTGGATGCCCTGGTCTGAATTTGGATTTTCATTTTTTTATTATGTTTATCATTTTTGTAATCTCTTCTTGCAGCTTCTAGCGCTAAGTTTAATAATGTTTAATAACTATCACCTCTTCATTTTCCTTTTGGAAGATTTCAAGAGGTGATTGTATCCCTTTTCGTCCCATTCCTTGGTAAGTGACTGCCATTCAATGAGTAGCTTTTCTGCATCCACGAGCCTTTTCACCAACAGTTGTGTTAGCTCAGTAAGTAATTTTGGTCATGAAAGCCACTTACTTTCTTTTCTGACTGCTTCTTGTAATTTAATTTCCTTTTGACGTCAGCGATATTTTCTATATTTCTGAAGCAGACATTAAACTACCTACCTATTGAGTAAAATTAAAACTAATAAATGTGATTTGTGATGCACATCGCTGACGTCATAGTATATAGTAGCGTCGTCATGAAGTCACATCGCAGGGAATGTAAAATTCTCGCGAGAAAAATGAACAGCAATTCATAAACTGGATGAGAGTATTCAGTGCAATCATCTGAAGAAAATACTCCTATTCATAAAGTAGGTACATTCTTCTTTAAATGTAAATTCTGTTGACGAAATAATTTAATCCATTGATAATGATAGCGATGAAAAGAAATTAGGTAGTCATTATTATTGTTTAATTTAAATAAGACTGATAAATAGTCATTGTATTTAAATTCTCCAAAAAATTCTTGGTTACTATTCATATGAAGGGACTAAATTATTGTTTTCATTATTCACATTATTTAGTATCATCTGAATATTGTTAAATTGCTGGTGAATGTATTAAATATTAATTATTATTTTTACTTTTAATTTCATTTCTTTTATTGATCACCTTATAAAATAAATACAGCTAAAATTAAAAAAAAGTATCAATTCTCCTATTTATTTCGAGTAATATTTGGAAACATATGATTAAGTGGAATTATTGCTGCTAAACTCAACTGAGGGATACCCACTCAAACTTTTTTTCAGTCATAGGTTAAAACTAATTTTCTATAACGTGTTTAAAATAGAAAATGTAGTTTGAGGGTAACAATTATATTATTTATCGCCTATGCTGATCATATCATTTTTAGCGTTTACCACTAATTTAACAACATTTAAATAATAATTATTGATATGAATTATCAGCTGAGAAATTCATTCCCTCCAAACACCTGGAAAGCACGAAATATTTTGAAAGTAAACGTTAAATTAATTAAATACAATCACTTTTATCAGTCAAATTGAAATTTTCTTTAAGAATAATATTAATTTGCTTTCATAGCTTAACTTTTAAAGAATTAAATGATTAGTTCAAACATATAATACATCTAAAGAAGAATGATTTATGCATACTCTTGATGTAATGATTACTTCACAATAAAATTTTCACTCAGTTTATGTGATGCTGTTCATTTCTTTGGTGAGAATTTTACATTCCTTGCAAAGAGACACGTGGACCTACTTACTAAATCACTTGATTGGGTTTATCCATTTCGTTTTCACGGTACTGGAGGAACACTGTTCAACAACCGATGTTCCATTTACTTATGTGTTTGTTTACACATGGTACTGATGTGTGTTACATATGGTTCTGATGCGTGTTACATATGGTTCTGATGTGTGTTACATATTCGTAATGCATCTTGCTTGCAACAAGATGAATTGCCATATGTCACTAGATAAATTAAATTGACTAGATCTGTCCTTTTCTTTCTACTGATTGTGAAAATTGCACTCATTTTGCTTTGGTCCTTTGTATGTATTTTTACTATCCTTTTTGTGATATGAGTAGGTACTTACCTAGCGTTTAGATGTTTCATCCTGTGTCAGTGAATGAATATATCAAGTTAATTAAAATCAATATTCATTTTTAGAGCTAGGACTGTTTCTCTTTATTATTTATGTGCTATTTTTCAGTTTCCCTGTTAGCTCTGACCGACAGTTTTCAGAAATTCTGTTTCGAATAGGCAGCAAATGATAGGCCTATTTCTGCATACAACTTGCAAAAAGTCAATGTGCAAATAGGCTCAACAAAATGCATCTTGCAAACTTGCATATAAAATCCTATAAATTAGTCAATATAGAGTGCATATTATATGCTTGAAGTTAAGTACGCAATTAAAAAAGTTAATCTGTATGTAGTTATTTCGGGACAATGAAAAGGATCAGCAGGAATGATTACTAACTCATAGTTTGATAGGGTAAGTTACGAATTATCGGTCAGCTCCACATCTTCGGTCACATAAGAAAAATGAATATTATAATTGTTATTTAAAAACTTAAATTTAAGTAATAAAATCAAAATAACAATTACAATATCGTTCTTTCTTATATGACCGAAGATGTGAAACTGACCGATAATTCGTGATTTGCCCGAATTATACCTCCTGTCCCCTCGACTATACAAGTTCTGTCCTCATGATTTCAGAATGTCCTGCATTTCTATACTGGCAATTTAAATTACTTTACCTTTGGAGTTATTCTAATTTTAGTGGAAAAAACTTGTTCAGGAAAACCGACAAACTAATTATTGATGTAGCTTATCTGCATAGCAAGACGAGTTACATTTATATAATTCGTGTGAATCAGTTACCTAGGCGTAACTCTTGCGCGATTTCACCGGTAGTCTTCAAATGTTGTCATATTATGTATAATCTGACACAAACTTCAATTGCCTCAATGTGATCTCCTATTCTATGACTTGACGTTCTAGCTACCAAATAAAGGTTAAATTACTATAATTATTTCACTCAATTGGTTGTTGAAGCTACCTTAGCTGTTCAGTTCTGCTTAGTGTTAAAACTCTCAGGATTAGTTCATCTTAACGTCACTATCAAGACGCTAAAATAATGAAGTTGTGTTCAGGTGAACAGATATTCTGGTAGTGAATTCTAACCTTTTTTTGCAACGGTCAATTTGCTAAAATTTAATAGGTAGATTTGTTAAAGGTCCTCTCCAGTCTCCGGGAGAAAATGAGTTTATTACATAATATTATAGAACTGAGGTCTAGACTCTAGGATCATTATTCTGCAAACAGCTTACAATTCAGTTCAGTATATCTTTTATTGGTTTCTTTCAAAGTTTTTAATACTCTGTGAGCAACATTGTCTGAATCACTAACCTGACGCTGAAGAAGAAGATTGTACACTCTTTGTTTAAATTTCAAATCTGAATTTTATAAACAAACAATGCGTTTTCGGCCTTCGTTTACGATATGAATTATTTCCTGAAGTATACAAACGTTCGTCTGCCTTTAAACGAATATTAAATGGATTTATAATAAATTTAAACCTAATACCTAGTTACCAATCAAAACAAATGGTGTACATTCTTTTTCTTCAGACTGAAAATTAGCAAGTCGGAAGTAAAATACATTGTGTATAGTTTTGACTATTAAAATCTATAAAAGCATATAAAATTTGAAACATGCTATCTAATTTCATGCAGTTGCAGTAAAATGATAAGAAACATTAGCCTCGTTGATTAAAACAATAAAAAAATTGCATGGAAGAGACCTATAAGGTCAATCTCTAAAGTCAAAATACTTAATTTAATTCAAAATTTTACCAGAAAATGGAGTTAATCGAAATAGAAATTGAGCTTAAATTACCAGATCTCTGTGTGGCAATGACTAAAATGTCAAAAAACATTCTCAAAAGTTTATCCAGAGCAACATAACATACAAAATATATATATTTTATACCTCTCAATATTTAGCCTCTATCTGTTCATACCTTATAAATAAATTTATAATTTAAGTTAAGTTTAAGTAGCTACCATTCTAAAAAGACAAACAAAATAATCCAATAGAGGTAAGTGAAGAAATAGCGGACATTTCCCCAGTTTTGTTCATAGCTTATAGAAAAAATAGAATTGTCATATTTTGATTAATTATTTTTATTGTATCCACGATAGTGAAGATACCTGCTGGTATCATGGATACCAAGTGAGAAGTGGATGCAAAGAAACATTGACACCAAGTAGCTAGGGGAGGGTGGTCATCAATGGGACACCGGGAACAATGGGACATGCTGAATAACTTTTTTATTTGAGGGTAATTTTTAACGAAATCTTAGTGGTAAATTAAGCATACTTCAGTGCATTCACTCGCATTGCATTCAGCGGTTGGGTTGCAGTCAGCCCTGTGTAAAAGCAAAAACGTGTTTTAGGGGTGATAAAACTAAATATTTCGTACTTTGTTTCAATTGTTATAAATCTGTAAATTTAACATATAATGCTTACGGCATTTTTACATGATATTAAGTAATATGTAAAATATGATCATTTGAAAGGATTGCCTTTATACTTTTGTAGTTGAGCCGCTATACCCATATGTTTTCAAAATGGCATCATGGTGATCATTGGGACAGAAAATTTGGTTAACAATGGGACAGTGCCTTATTGTCAACCAAACTGTCTAGTTACTCCATATGAATCAATATATCTATTTTTTTGATACAATAACGTGAACTGTAGCTTCAGGGCTTCTTGTAGAAACAGAGCTTCCAGCTGAAGCGGGACTTTCGATCATGTTCAAGGGCTTTAGCAATCTGAGGTCATCACAAAGCACTGCATAGAGAACAAATTTCACTTATAAAAGAAAAAGACGCAGCATGATTGCAACGGATACACCAGAGAAAGAAGAGCTTTTTGCTGGTGCCACTAAGGATAAGGCCTTCGAAATCACTTCATAAAGCATCTGACATAGATGGCCTGTGAACTATTGTTCTTGGTCTGGTATATAACTCTTAATCTAACTGATCCATTCGTCTGAAGAACTCAAATCTCCACCGAAAATGTTGAAAATGAAGATTTATGCACTTGTAGAATTTGAGGCGACTTCTAAAACGTATTCTGTTGGCCAAAAGCATGAAAAAGATAAATACGAAATGTTGATGTTAGGCGAAGATTCGAGTGCAATGAGCTTAATTTTCCAAATGTTCCTGACATGGCTTCGGTGAAGTTAGAGGACATTAAACTGATATTATATGAACTAACTAAGTGTGGGACAACATAAAGAGATAATTCGAACTTGAAATTTTACCAAAACCTCAACAATATACAAGTTTGATAAACTGTACCATCGTTCACCAGGGCATGTCCCATTGTTCACCAGCGCTGTTAAACAATGGGACAATTTTTTTGGTTTTTCATTTAATTTTTTTCTAGTCAACAGAATATGTGATAGCATTCGAGTTGGTTTCATTTTATATAGGAATATCTATATTACACATGGATTTTTTATTTTTCATATTATGCCCATAGTAAATGAAATATCAATCTTTCTGTGTTTTTTGTCCCATTGATGACCACCCTCCCCTACTGGATGAAATGTTACCATACCAAGTATTTTGTCATAAATTAGTTTCTAATACTACAGGAACCATATTTAGGAAATATTTCAGGGGATGGATTTTTTTTCTGTTGGAGCATATCCGAGAAGAGTTTCGTAAGTTTTTCCAGGTCTTCCACTGAGTACCTAAGATGTAGCTATTTGAAGATTTTGTGGACTCGATCTACCTCGTCATCACCAGTACCTGCATCCATTTTTCTCAGATCGTCCCTGAGAGATGAAAATATTTTAACCTTTAAAACCTAATTATTAGATACAAATTTAAATGCTGGACATTTCAGGTAATTGAGGAAAGAAGATTTGTTTCCTTTGGGAAAGAAAGCACAGAAAACGGAAGCAATTGTATTCATTTGATTGAAACCAGATTCCAATCTCTAAGGTTCTCGAATGCCTTAATTCCACTTAATTTCAATGAAATTGAATAACAAAGCTCTGACACTTGATATATCTAATATGAAGGTTTAAATTCCTCAAGTTTCCACATAACTATACTCCTGTTCTAACATTCTTTGTAAATATTGATAAAAATGACAATCTCAATTCTTAATGAATTGACAATCACAAGAAAACAGTAAGCTTTGTTTATTGTGTAACTATGACTAACTTTCATAGTTTCTCCTAAATTTTAAAAATGTTTGTGTTTACTCTCAATATTGTTATTTGTTGCAGGTATCAAAAGAAGTCCTCCTCCTACCATCAAAGAAGAAGATGAGGAAAATTCTTGGCCAGGCAGTCCCACTAGTGAGGAGCTACCTAAATGGCTTCAGGAGGCAAGGGAACTCAAGCTGAAGAAGAAGAAAGAGAGATCTAGTGGCAGAAGTCTTGGCAGTAATTACTTGGACAGTTACCTTGGCAACCTAACCCACCACTCTTGGCTTAACTACGCACCAAGCACTCCCACAACATCTTCGATAGCAGACACCTTTTGGGACGGTGCACCAACAGTAACTTAATGCTCAGAAAAACATACTATAACATTGCGTCAAAATAGGAAAGAAGAAGGTTAAACATGAAAACAGTACGTACTCTTGCAAAAAGTTCAAAAGTTTGGTCCTCATTCTCACCCTCCTTCCTCTGGTAGGACCTCTGAAATGTACACTTGTAAATAAAGTTATAAATTGGAAAATGTAAATAGATCATTTGCTAGTAGGATGATCTATTTCAGAATTTGTAATACTATTAGATAATAGATATTGAATATAATTAATGGTGCCTATGTTAGAAATAAAACTCCCCTTTAGTATTTATTAGATTTTTGTATTTGTATGTTTAATTGTTCATGTACCATTATTTTCATATATTATTAATTTCATACTACCTTTTCATATTAATGATATTATGTTCATATTTCTATGTATTAATTAACCGCCAGATGGCGTTAGCTTTAATTTAGGGAATAAATTAGTTGCTCCTTGGAGCTATAGGCAGTGTCTACTCGTGCTTCGCTCTGTGCACGTCCTAGAGTGATAACTCTCTAATCTTGTGAATTTATAAGTTCCATAAAACCATATATTGGCTATAAATAGCTATAACTTAAACTAATTTTCTTCTATGCTGTTCTTGTTCGAAGAATTTCCTTGTAGTACAGGTACGCTAATACCTTTCTAGAGCTTCGACTTCATTTTCAACTCTAACTAACTTTTTGTCGTACCATTCATGGTAAGACTCTTGAACTGTATAAAACTTCATAAGTATTAAAATTTAAAGAATACCTTCAATTAACCTGTACGGTAAGGCGGAGCGAAAATGATGCTTTTAATCCTTTTTTCGAAATGAAAGATTGGCTAAGAGCGTAGTTGCATGAAATGCAACATAAGTTGAATGTTGTTGTCGCAGGCAACAACTACAACAAAAATGTTGCCTGCAACTCCACGTATGTTGAATTGCATGCAACAATTTTGTTGGAAAATAGTCGAATCGCATGCGACGTGTTGCTGTGATGGAATCCCACCTTAACTGAAGAAAAGTGAATCACTTACAGGAACTAGTACGAAACAGGGCATTCCAGCTAGAACTCTTCACCGTCATCATGATTCCAAAGCTCTTACTTCTGGAACTGCTAAATTAGGAGATTTGTTACTAGTCTTCTATTCTCTCAGTGATAGTAACTGATGAGATCAAAACATCTGCTGCACTGGCAAATAGGAGTGCCAATAACAGTAGGTACACAAGAAGGAGATAACCTTTTGTCTTCAGGAAGAAATTGATGGAAATGACGCAGAAGCAAATACCTCCCTCACTATGACTTGGCATCCGGCCAACAATCATTGAGATACTAGTGATTGTATCATGTCTAGCAAATTATGCGACGTTTGATGTGTTAAATAGAGGGTAGAAAAGATCCTAGGCAATAAAAACCTACTGTATGTATATTATACATAGTGTATTGCACGCTACTAGTACTCAACTGAGGGAATTAGAAATATCAAAAATAAATTCAATGAACTTTTATAATAAGTGGATATGTTCTTTTGAAAATAATTTATAAATTTGAAAAGCTTATAAATACTGAAGATTCAATTATTGATGATTTTCATCTTCAGTGACTTTTCCTCTGACAGTACTTTTTTTATTGATGTAGGTAGCACAATAATCATATGACTGGACAAAATAATCAGCTGGTCTAATTCGGAGCTGACAGACGTGTTGATAATAAGGTAAAGCCAAATATATATATTTTGTTTCTATATTTGTTTATACTGTAAATATATTCTTAAATCGATAGTTATCTTAGACATTTGTATATATATATATATATATATATATGATATTTATTGCCACCTAGTAGACAACTAGGTGGTAAATAACTACCTACTTACTACCTATACAGGTAAAAAGTAGAGTAGAGTGTTAGATAGCATACCTATTCATATTTACTTCATATCCCATTTTCTTCTCTAAGCAATATAACCATAACAATTATTTTTAGGTATATTATTACCTATAAACTGAAATTGTTTATATAACTACCTATACTAGTAGGTAGCCAGATAATTTCCTATTCCAGAAAACAATTTAAATTCTATATATTACAACTGAGAATTTAGGAAATCATGGCCGCCTCATCTTCAGGTGATGACTTTTCTGAAGAAGCCTTCATTGCTGATAGTGGAGAGCATGACTCCATGGGGAATTTGATAATCCCAGAGACGCAGTTTACAAACTCAATGAAAACTGTACAAACAAGTAATGTCCCCACAATAGAGGAAGAGGATGATATACAATTTGTAGGCTTTACAGATGATGTGGATATGCCATCCACAGATGAAGTAAATGAACTGTTGAGATGCCAAATGACTAAAAAGAGTAAAATCAATGAAAATTTATTAGATTCAAATAAAAGAGATTACTTTCCAGAAACAGGTAGAAATCCAAATAACGAAGAAGATGAATCAGTAACAAATGACATGAACTTTAGCTCTGCCTTGAATAACGGATATATCCCAAAGGCAAGACCAAGGAATATACCTCGACAAGAACAAAATGGAGCACAAGACAACAGTTCACAAAACGTGACAATAATTATCGAACCAGTAATGAACTCAGATAGAGAAAAACTGATTTGGTTCTTAAAGAATTCCTCTCCAATGATAAATGTTTAAATAATAGTCTCTACACATCTCTTATAGGAGAGCAAAATATTATCAATGTAACAAAAAACCTAAAGAGAAATATTTTAGTGGTTCAAATTGGCAAGACAAACAAAGAAAATAGTGAAGAAATACTCAAAATGTCCTCTCTCAACACTTTTAAAGTAACCTGTCGTCTCCCAAGAGAAGAACAAACTATCAGGGGTGTCATCGGGCCAATTGAAGACTTGAAAGAAGAGTTGCTTCTATCATACCCTGATATATCAAATATAGAAAGAATATTTAGAGGAAAGGAGAAGACTCCAACTCTGACTATCAAGTTGACTTTCAAAGGCAGATCTTTACCCAAAGAGATAATACTTTGGTATCAAAGATTCAAAGTGAGCACTTATGTGGGACGTCCATGGCAGTGTTACAACTGTCAGAAATTTGGCCATAATGCATATATATGCCGTAGCAAGCCGGTTTGTGCTACCTGTGCAGGATCACACAAAACCTTCAACTGCTCCCAAGTGGATTTACCTCTTGAACAAAAAATCATGAAATGTATTAACTGTAATGAAAACCATTCAGCCAACTATGGTGGCTGCCTGAAGATAAAAATGGCTAAGGAAATTGAAAAAAAGAGAGCCTTTGAGGGACTAACATATAAACAGGCTTTGTTGAGTGTGAAAGAGGTGTCCGATAATAATTATAGCCAAAAAGCTATACCAAAAAGTGGTGAAACTGCAAGAGAAATATCTGTAAACAACGCGCAACATATAACCAGAACACAGACACAACCAAATTTGAGTTCTCCAAATAAAAACAAAACTGCTGCTACTACTACATGTGCAAGTACACAGACAGAAAATCACAATATACCTCTGAAACATTATTAAGTCAATTGAGTATTCTAATTGTGAAATTGATGAAACTGAAACTGGTCATCAGGACTGTTGAAGAAGTAACAGGAGTTAAAATAGATCCAATCCTAATAGAAGGTGAAGGAGGAGAAGATAAGAGTAAAGCAATAGAAATAAACTCTGAGAAGAAAGATAAAATGATACAAAGAACAAACAGTAACAGCCAAGACAAAGAGCCCTCCACTTCAGGTCATTTCATCCCCATCAAAAATCTTAGAACGAAAAGAAAAGAATCTGGCTCACAGGAGAATATAAGGAAAAAGTCTAAAGATGATGGATAATTTACGAATCTTAAATTGGAATTGTCATTGTTTATATAGCAAATTAACTGAATTCAAAACTAGGTTATATCAGGAGACTCCACATGTTGTATGTTTATGTGAAACATGGCTAAGAAGTAACAGACTTCCTCATTTTCAGAATTACAAATCCTTTTTTCAATGTAGAGTAAATCGTGCAGGAGGAGGCCTCGCCATTTTAGTTAGGAATGATGCGAGTGTTTCTGAAGTTAATTTAGATGAATTCAATCAGGGTCTCTTAGAGGTGCAGTCTGTTAGAATCCATGGTAACAATAGTCACATAGATATTTTAAATGTGTATAATCCCAATGAAACCATAGCAACTGCAGAATTTGAATTTTATTTTAATCAACTGGGTAATAAGAAAATTATAGTAGGAGACTTAAATGCCCATCACCCAATGTGGGATACAACCAGCATAACCAATAGTTCAGGTGAACATTTAGTAGAATATTTATACAACAACCCTAATATATGTCCATTAACTCCTCAGAACCTTCCCACTTACTATCATACTCCAGGCTGAAAATTTTCTACCCTTGATTTGTGTTTTGTTTCTTTAGATTTATTTTGTCAAGGTTCAGTTAAAATTGCAGAAGATTTAGGTAGTGACCATTCTCCAATCCTCATAGAAATTAATTTCCACCCAATTGTTACTCTTAAAAAACTGAGAAGTAAGTGGATCTTTGATACAGGAAATTGGGATGATTGGGTATTAAAACTACCAGAAGCTGAAAAGGATATTACTAACCTCAAAGTATCTTACGAGACCCTGAAAAATAATCTAGTTCATGTCACTAACTCAACATTTAATAAAACTAAAAGTATAAATAACCCCAAATATTCTAAACCTTGGTGGAATAAAGATTGTACCAAGGCAGTGAAGGAGAGACATCACAGGAAAAACCTCTTCCATAGACATCCAACGTCAGAAAATCTTGTAGAACTAAAAAGAGCTGCAGCTATAGTGAAAAAAACTTGTAAAATTGAAAAAAATGAATCCTTTCAACAATTCTCCAATACACTTAATAAAGACACACCAGTGAAAACAATCTGGAACTATATAGGTAAACTTACAAACATTCTAAAACCTCGTTCCAATCTCAGCCAATTAGTTTAAATGGAATATATTTGACTAACCCAAAAGATAAAGCAAACTCCATTGCTTCATACTACCTTGGTGTATTTAACTCTGCTAACCATACTATAGATAACTCTGAACTCTTGCCTACTGTACTCTCTGCCATAAGTGAGGATACTGATTTCAACTGTAACTCAAGCTTCCAATTTCATGAACTAGAAAATGCAATAAAAACTTTGAAAAGAATACACCAGGGCAAGATGATATCCATAACAATATGTTCAAACATTTTCCTAATGCCTACCTTAAGTGGTCATTAGCAATTATTAATAAAAGCTTTGATGATGCAGAAATACCTAGAGACTGGAAAAATGCATTAATTTTACCGATTTTGAAACCAGGCAAGCCAGCAAAAGAACCTTCATCCTATAGACCAATTTCATTATTATCCTGTTTTTGTAAATTAACTGAAAAAATGATCTGTAGCAGGCTAAATTTTACTCTAGAATCTAACTCAGCCTTCAGCATCACCCAAGCAGGTTTTAGGAAGAGACTCTCTACCTATGATCAGATAGCTCGCATAGAGAATGAAATTAGACATTCATTACACCTAAGAAAATACTGTATAACAATCTTTCTCGATTTGAGTCAAGCCTATGATGGCATATGGTATTTAGGTTTGTTGTGTAAATTAGCAAAGTTAAATGTCAGGGGGAAGATGCTAAAGTGGTTAAGGGAATACCTAACAGGTAGACAATACAATGTGTTCTTTGATGGTGAATACTCAGACACTAACCCTATGACTACAGGTGTCCCCCAGGGATCCACTTTGTCCCCCACCTTGTTTAATATAATGTTGTCAGATATTCCTCATCTTCAGTATGTTCATATGGCAGAATATGCTGACGATATTGCTTTATTTACCTCTCATGAAAATCTTGACAGGGCAGTAAACCTATTGCAACAACAAATTGACCTATTATCTAAATGGTTTAAAGATTGGGGATTTAACTTAAATCCGAATATAACAAATGCAATGATTTTTACATTAAAAAGATACGAAACTCCCGTTATTACAATCGATCAAATCCCTATAGCTTTTGCAAGACAATATAAGTATCTTGGACTTCTATTCGATGCTCCTAGATTAACCTGGACTAGCCACATCAAAAAACTATCTGACGAATTAATTAATAAAGTAAATGTTATGAAAGCAGTATCTAATCACCATTGGGGCGCAGACAGAAAAATGTTATCTCGCATGTACTGTGCTATAGTTCGAAGTGTGATGGACTATGGCAGTGCTTTTTACATGTCAAACTCAAAAACAGGTTTAGATAAATTAAATAAAATACAGAATAATTGCCTAAGAATAATTGTTGGTGCCCGTAAAACTTCACCCATTATTTCTTTAGAAATTGAAAGTAATCTCTCCCCTCTTTTTATTCACAGAAACAACTTACTTGCTAAATATTACTTTCGTTTCTGTGAACTACCGCATAATATCCCTACAGTATATGAACTTCAAAACAGTAATAATGATGCTTATTTTAAAGGTTGGACATCCACAGTTAGATCTCCCCCATTGCTAGTCAGATGTTGGCAGTTTATGATGAGCTGCCAATTCCCTTACTGTAGTCAAAACAGAACAGGATTAATCTCACCTGTTCCTCCATGGTTCAATTTGAACAAATACTTGCTACCTGAATTGTCCCTAAAAGAAATCTTAATGATGAACAATGTAAACAATTATTTAAGGACATGGTTGATAGCAAAAATATATACTGATGGTTCAGTACTAGCAAATACCAATTCGGCATCTGCTGCAATTGTAGTATCTGAAATGGGAATCAGATACACTGAATCACTTAGACTACCCTCAAATACTTCAATAATGAACGCAGAATTATTTGCTATCCTCCAGTCTATGAAATATATTAGCAACAACATTCATAATGTTGATGGAATTGTGATATTTACTGATTCGCAGTCCAGCATAATGTCGCTTCTCAACATTAAAAACCCAACAAATGTTCACACTGTCCATGAAATATTGTCTTGACTAATAGAACTCAATTCTAGATTCCCTGTTGTGATTCGCTTTGTACCAGGGCATAGAGGTATTCAGGGCAATGTTCTGGCAGACTTGGCAGCAGGGGCTGGTCATGAGATGCTAGAAGTCACTGATGATACAATCTGTAAAGAGGATAGAATGAGGTTACTTGGGCAGAAACAGAGTATGTACTGGAATCAATATTGGATAAATGAAATGAATATAAAAGGTAAGGGACACCATTTGTTCAGAGTAAAAGGGAATATTGAAGATTGGCCCTGGGCTTACCACAAAGAAAGGACTGTAGAAACAGCTTTGGCAAAACTCAGAATTGGTCATGTTGGTCTAAAGAAGCATTTAAATAGGTTCCACCTGTCTGACACAGAACATTGTGACTGTGGACAAGTGGAGACTGTTGAGCATCTCTTCCTTCAATGCCCTCTGTATTCTATCGACCTATATTCTATCTTCTCTGGGAGTAATGTCCCTCTCACTCTTAGGAACATTCTGGGGGTGGTAATTACCCTGCAGGAACTCTAAAGACTCTTATTAATGGCACTGTAGAATATCTGAAGAAAACTAATAAATTATCCTCATTGTAGATGGGTTGAATATATAACTTTGTTCTTTTGCGACTTTGTTCTTTTGTCCACTTGTGCTTCCCACTTCTCAAGTGCCTAGCGATGTCGTACACTCTTTCTCCGCAAAGAGTACAGGTCGTTATCTGAAAAAGGCAGTAAATAAACAACTAGAAATAAACAGGTTTAGATTTGAATGAAATTGTGAATATTAACTAGCTAGCTACATCTTGAAAAGTATATATAGCTATGCATAAAATAACTAAACTTTTTACAGACGTCACAACGACTGATGTAGCTCTTATATTTGTCCTGAGAGCCAAACAAATAGCTACATCTAATATTATTCAATCTCCAAGATTGTAGGAGACATATTCTAGAATGGTTTATATTCTTGACTTAATTTTACTTAGTAGAGGGTCTGAAGTCTACTTCACAACTGAAGGCCATATCGCTGACGTCAAAAGAAAAATAAATAGCTACAAGGGACTTAGAAGAAGCAGTCAGACAGGATAGTAGCTCCATGAATAAAGTCACTGACCTACC
Organism: Caprella mutica; assembly: GCA_947561585.1. NCBI lineage: Eukaryota > Metazoa > Arthropoda > Malacostraca > Amphipoda > Caprellidae > Caprella > Caprella mutica. The sequence goes on from CANNZV010004002.1 coordinate 26,306, forward strand.
AACATTCGGTGACAAAGTTCATGGATCCAGAAAAGCTACTCAGTGAATACAGTCACTACCCAAGGAATGTCACGAAAACTGACACAAGCGCCGGTGGCTGCACTCACGGATGGAAGAGGAAAATGAAGAGATGATAGTAAATGAAGCCTACGAGCCTACCTAAAAAATTTCTAAGACCTCGCAATTGAAAAGCATAAACCTAGTGTTATCCTCCAAAACTGCAAGTAGTGTTGAGAAATAGATGAACATGGAAAAATGAAAAAAGTCCATAATCCAAATAACAACAGTTCAGGGTCCAAGAGACGCAACCCCTTTCTCTTCCAACCAAAACCAGCTGCATGATGGAGCCTCTGTGGGCTATTCTGACTTGAAACTACAGTCATATTATTCATTACAAATGAAAAACAAGTAGCTAGCTAACCTACAAACTTTAGAAAGCTACTAGTCTGTGTAAATAACAACATCGTGTCGGCAAATAGCTAAGCGCAGAATCTAAAAAATAAAATGACCAACTGAGAATGTGCAAGGCCAAGGACAAAAAATAAATGAGACTTTAATTGACAGGTAGCTACCTTCTTTCTTTCCTTATTTGGAGGGACTGAGTCCATAGCAGAAGGAGTTGGTAGGTTGTTGTCCCTTATAGTAGATGAAGCCAGTTGAATTTCATCACAGTTATCGATCTAAAGAAAGTACAAACAATTATCAAATAAAATAGCTACTAAACAGAGGATGGAAAAAATGAACTTGTGAAATCTTTAAGATAGGTAACATTCCTTCAGAAGCTACAATATGGTGAGTAAATGTAGCTATGTCAATGAAATACTCACTTCCATAATATATGGTTCCATTCCATATCCAGTTGGATCCAGTGTCATAGCAACAGATGAAACTGGTTGATGGCATCAATTTTGCACCCAGAACAAATGATTACTTGATTAAAAGATTAAATAATTAAAAACTTGAGAGCCTAACAGATCTATTCATAAGATCACAAAACATTTAGGAAAAAAAGGAGGAAGAGAGGTCAAATAGACTATTATTATAGCTACATGGGATACAGTAGATGTCCTACTCACTACAAGCTGTTTCAAAAGACATGAAAAGATTAAAGTCTCATAGAAGAGGGGACAGTGAAAGTACACTCCATGCACTACGTCGACTACTCGGATAGCACAAGTACCAAACCATGTCGACCTCGACCCAGAGCATGAATAGCAACAAGAGGCATCTACGGAAAAGGAATATATGTAGCTACACAGTCAGTAGCTACATCACCCATAGATGCAGAAAGAAGAATAAGAAGTAGAGGAAATACACAAATGTATACTGAATCATAAGAACATCAAATTACTCAAACAACATAGCTAACACAATGGAACAAAAAGACCTACTTCATGATAATGAGGGTAAAGACTGCAATAAATAATCTAACCTCGTAGAGATAAAATAGAAAGAAGAAAAGCAACTAACTGACTTAGCTCCCAATTATCTAGAATATTGTTGCCAGCAATATTTTATCTGTCAGAGACTAGACACACTACAAGCCTAACTGACAGATAGCTAGATAAAAAAAACATTAAAATATCATAATCTTATGAATTATCTATCATACTAATTTTTTACTTCCAATCAAAACTGATTACAAATTAAGGTGGATTATTTGAACAAGATCAACGGAGGAGGCAAAATCAAATAAATTGAGTCCCAGAGAACACTGAACGACCTGAAATTTACTCACATTTTTTAAATCATGATTTCTACATAATAATGTTCTACTCACCTCGATTGCATTTTGCAGAAGTTCTCCATAGTCAGATCAGCTGGCATCTTGCACTACATAGTAGCAAACAGGAATTGTGTTTATGTTTGTGTCCACAACAGAAGTGTCAATGTTGGTGTGTTTGAAGGACTCATAGTCATCTTGTGAGGTTACATGTAGAGGAGAAACTCTGGGCCTAGATACCACAACAGAAGTGTCAATGTTGGTGTGTTTGAAGGACTCATAGTCATCTTGTGAGGTTACAAGTAGAGGAGAAACTCTGGGCCTAGATACCACAACAGAAGTGTCAATGTTGGTGTGTTTGAAGGACTCATAGTCATCTTGTGAGGTTACATGTAGAGGAGAAACTCTGGGCCTAGATACCACAACAGAAGTGTCAATGTTGGTGTGTTTGAAGGACTCATAGTCATCTTGTGAGGTTACAAGTAGAGGAGAAACTCTGGGCCTAGATACCACAACAGAAGTGTCAATGTTGGTGTGTTTGAAGGACTCATAGTCATCTTGTGAGGTTACATGTAGAGGAGAAACTCTGGGCCTAGATACCACAACAGAAGTGTCAATGTTGGTGGGTTTGAAGGACTCATAGTCATCTTGTGAGGTTACAAGTAGAGGAGAAACTCTGGGCCTAGATACCACAACAGAAGTGTCCATGTTGGTGGGTTTGAAGGACTCATAGTCATCTTGTGAGGTTACTTGTAGAGGAGAAACTCTGGGCCTAGATACCACAACAGAAGTGTCAATGTTGGTGTGTTTGAAGGACTCATAGTCATCTTGTGAGGTTACATGTAGAGGAGAAACTCTGGGCCTAGATACCACAACAGAAGTGTCAATGTTGGTGTGTTTGAAGGACTCATAGTCATCTTGTGAGGTTACATGTAGAGGAGAAACTCTGGGCCTAGATACCACAACAGAAGTGTCAATGTTGGTGTGTTTGAAGGACTCATAGTCATCTTGTGAGGTTACACGTAGAGGAGAAACTCTGGGCCTAGATACCACAACAGAAGTGTCAATGTTGGTGTGTTTGAAGGACTCATAGTCATCTTGTGAGGTTACACGTAGAGGAGAAACTCTGGGCCTAGATACCACAACAGAAGCGTCCATGTTGGAGCTTTCAACAAGATTAGTGTTGTTAACAGCTGAATAAATAGAATTTAAGTCATCTAGAGGACCATGAGTTGCAGTACTGTCAGCATTAAGAATTACACTTGTTGGAGCATCCTCCTCATTCTTCCTTATTGGTGCTTTTTTAGTGCTATTGAGAAAAATAAATAAAATAATTAACAAACTAGATATAGCTACCATCAAGTAGCTAAACATATAATCAAATATCATCAACACTCTAGAAACACACACGTGTTGAAATCATCAGTAAGATTTTTGTCAAAGATATTTCTTGATGGCTCCCATGTATTATGTCTGAAATAAATATGAGAAGCTTATGGAGTAGATCAGACAATATTCTCATTGTCGCATACAAAATTTAAAGATTAGGTACTAGCTATAATCAAATGAAGTTCTATTCAAATATGCTTTAGAGAGAAGCTGTTCACTAGTATTAAAATGACAGGAGCAAAATTATGAAGAAAATTAGAAAGCCAATTCTGTATAAATTTCAATAGGTAGCTAGCTAAAGAAAAATGATATTTATTTTTGTTCTCAACAAACCTATCTAAATAGCTAGTATGAGAGAGATTAAGTTGACTAATACTCACTCGTCAGACCATCCACTTCACTTTACGAGATATTCAATCCGACCCTGCAGAAAATGTTATATCTTAATAAAAGTGACTTTGGAGGAAAATGTTACAGCTATCTTAATTGGTTGAACCTATTTAGCTACTGCAGTAAGTAGCTACAAAATTGTATTTCTTCAGTCCTATATGTAGCTAGCTAGTAGCTATAGAAAAATAACTATTCCTAATCTAGTTATGCCTAAAAAAGACTGGCTACACATCCTTAAATATATTAGCTACAAGTATTCAATAAATAGTAGCTGAATTTCTTTAGATTTTAATTGTACAAAATATCTGGAAATATAGCTAGCTAATAGCCATATAGCAAATATATATAAATTCTTGTAAGAAGGACGAATTTCAATATTTAATTTCCATAAGCTACTTAATGATAGGTAGCTACATTAGTACATTAATTACCTTTGGTTTGCTCTTTTTAAGAATATTCTCTGCAATGTAGACACTTGAATCACCCATAGCTACCTTATATGATATTAATGAGTGAATGTCATTATATAGATAACTAGTGCTGTCTGAAAATAGAACTATTATTTTAATTAGAATTAAAAGAAAGTGAGAAATGAGAGATTCACTGACTGCCATTCAACAATAGCTATTACCGATGTCAAAAACACCTACAAATAAAAAGATGTTCTATAACGCATCACACAGCTATGTTACTTATCACTATCAAGGACACTGAAAATAGATATACTTACTAGCTATAAAACTAATAGATATGAAAAGTCAGTTTTTATTCCTTTTGAAGGTTCTTGAAGAACACTTTACAAGATTCTATAGGCTGGCAATTCAACTTTAGAAGTAATGTTCGAGAGTAGCTGTCACTTGGAGCTAAACTTTCAAACTCAAATTTGGGACATGTCTAATAGGTTAGAAATAGCTAGGTTAGCTGTATAAACTAGTTAACAAATAATGACACAAGATTATGGTACAAAAATCTGCATCTTATAGTTAGAAGTATATTCTTTTGTTTTAGTGGGGGTTTAACGTCTTCTTCGGAACCAAAGGCCATATCGCTGACGTCAAAAGGAAATTAAGTACAAGGGATTGGAAGAAGCAGTCAGACAGGATAGTGGTTCCATGAACAACGTCACCTACCACCGTCAGTGACAATGCTCATGGATGCAGAAAAGCTACTCCGTGAATCTGAATGCAGTCACTTACTAAGGAATGTGACGAAAAAGGACACAAGCACCGGCGGCTGGAATTACGGATGGAAGAGGAAAATGAAGAGATGATAGCAAATGAAGTCTACGAGTCTACCTAACACAAAAATCTAAGACCTCGCAGTTGAAGAGCATAACGCTAGTGCATCTTCTAAAACTGAAAGTAGCGTTACAAAAATGATAAACAAGGTAAAAATGAAAAAAGACAATACATAATCCAAATTACAACAGTTCAGGATCCAAGGGACGTCATCCCCCTTCTCTCTTATTCACCACAGACAGCTTCAGGATAGAGCCCCTGGGGGCTATAAGTAGCTATATTGAAGGTATAATATTAAAATAGGACATTAAATGGTAATTATTTCCCAAGATTATGGGAAAAGCTTTCGAACATGTTCAGATATAGTGAACTTTTTCAGTTGAGTTTAATTTGATACTGCCACAGATAATGCTAGGTAGAAAGGGGTACGTACAAACACCGAAACGGACCAAAACGGAGTCAAATATGGATGCTAGAATACTGATTGCATCATTTTGAATGCTCATGGAGGTTATTATAGAATTAATAGTTGCATTGACATATAAAGAGCTAAGTTTGTACTTGTGTAATAAGACAGTAAGTTTGTACTTGTGTAATAAGACAGTAAGTTTGTACTTGTGTAATAAGACAGTAAGTTTGTACTTGTGTAATAAGACAGTAAGTTTGTACTTGTGTAATAAGACAGTAAGTTTGTACTTGTGTAATAAGACAGTAAGTTTGTACTTGTGTAATGAGACAGTAAGTTTGTACTTGTGTAATAAGACAGTAAGTTTGTACTTGTGTAATAAGACAGTAAGTTTGTACTTGTGTAATAAGACAGTAAGTTTGTACTTGTGTAATAAGACAGTAAGTTTGTACTTGTGTAATAAGACAGTAAGTTTGTACTTGTGTAATAAGACAGTAAGTTTGTACTTGTGTAATAAGACAGTAAGTTTGTACTTGTGTAATAAGACAGTAAGTTTGTACTTGTGTAATAAGACAGTAAGTTTGTACTTGTGTAATAAGACAGTAAGTTTGTACTTGTGTAATAAGACAGTAAGTTTGTACTTGTGTAATAAGACAGTAAGTTTGTACTAGTGTAATAAGACAGTAAGTTTGTACTAGTGTAATAAGACAGTAAGTTTGTACTTGTGTAATAAGACAGTAAGTTTGTACTTGTGTAATAAGACAGTAAGTTTGTACTTGTGTAATAAGACAGTAAGTTTGTACTTGTGTAATAAGACAGTAAGTTTGTACTTGTGTAATAAGACAGTAAGTTTGTACTTGTGTAATAAGACAGTAAGTTTGTACTTGTGTAATAAGACAGTAAGTTTGTACTTGTGTAATAAGACAGTAAGTTTGTACTAGTGTAATAAGACAGTAAGTTTGTACTTGTGTAATAAGACAGTAAGTTTGTACTTGTGTAATAAGACAGTAAGTTTGTACTTGTGTAATAAGACAGTAAGTTTGTACTTGTGTAATGAGACAGTAAGTTTGTACTTGTGTAATAAGACAGTAAGTTTGTACTTGTGTAATAAGACAGTAAGTTTGTACTAGTGTAATGAGACAGTAAGTTTGTACTTGTGTAATAAGACAGTAAGTTTGTACTTGTGTAATGAGACAGTAAGTTTGTACTTGTGTAATAAGACAGTAAGTTTGTACTAGTGTAATAAGACAGTAAGTTTGTACTTGTGTAATAAGACAGTAAGTTTGTACTAGTGTAATGAGACAGTAAGTTTGTACTTGTGTAATAAGACAGTAAGTTTGTACTTGTGTAATAAGACAGTAAGTTTGTACTTGTGTAATAAGACAGTAAGTTTGTACTTGTGTAATAAGACAGTAAGTTTGTACTTGTGTAATAAGTACGTTTTTCTTTATTTAGCTCTTTATATGTCAATGCAACAATTCATTCTATAATAACCTCCATGAGCATTCAAAATGATGTAAACAGTATTCTAGCATCCATATTTGACTCAGTTTCGGTCCGTCTCTGTCCGTTCCGTCGTCCGGTACGTTTTGGTTCACTTTGGTCTGTTCCGGTGTTGAACCAAGTGTTCTTTGGCAATATATAACCTCATTGAGCATTTTTTATATATAAAATAACCTCATTTTTGGCAAAGTGGGTGATTTTGGAGACGAGATTCAAAAAATGTTTGAATGTTGTACATACCTACAACAGTGTAGGTAGGTACTCTTACTCTCCACCTCCCTTCTCCATCTAGGTAGGTAGGTACTCTTACTCTCCACCTCCCTTCTCCATCTAGGTAGGTAGGTACTCTTACTCTCCACCTCCCTTCTCCATCTAGGTAGGTAGGTACTCTTACTCTCCACCTCCCTTCTCCATCTAGGTAGGTATGTACTCTTACTCTCCACCTCCCTTCTCCATCTAGGTAGGTAGGTACTCTCCTCTCCCAGAGTCCCAGCGGCAGCTATCAACAATATTCTTCCTATTTCCTTGATGTCCATCTCTCTTAAGACCTCCCAATCCGAAGCCAACTCCCCCATCATTATCATCCACCAACGAACTCATCTCCTCTGCTATATGCTTGCCGCACACATTCCTGCAGAATCACCAGGAATCTTTATCAAGGCAGAATCTGTCAGTCAGTCAGTCAGCCATCTTTTGAATTTCGCCTTTTCTTCTTCTTCTTCTTCTTCTTGCAGGGTTAATGAGGAGATTGGACTGCTTCAAACAACTGTCCGTGCCTCCTGAAAATACAAATTGGTTTTAGTACAAGAATTTGAAAGATTTTTTTGTAATAGTATGTGTATGTATGACAATAATTAAATGTGTACAGACTTGAATGTAGAATGTTATCTTCATCACCAATTAGTGTATTAGTGCTATTCTACCCAGTGTTAGACTAAGGGCAATGGACCAACAGCTCACAAATTTTGAGCTTTTATTGAGAATCTTACAGAGCAAGGGTCAGATAATTATGAAGTTGTGAAATTCACTAGGACCACAATTAAGGATATATAAATTGTAGCAATTAGGTAGCTAGTAGGCATTAGAAAGTTCTACTGCTGTAAGACTATGGGGTCTATACCATCAATTGTGCTTCCTTTGTTGGTGGTGACAGAGGAAGTACTTAATAGGCCATTTGCCTTATGACTCTTCCCCAGTTTAGAGAAAGGAAAAGGTATTAGTTTGTTCTAGAAATTTAGTCAAGGCATTCATTAAAGAGTGGCGTTCAGAGACAGAGTTACTACTTCTCAGCAGGACAGAGACTGTAATAGGAGCTATTCCCTTTTCATCCAATTTGGATAACATTCTATTTCTCTCAAAATTAGATTTGTTAGAGTGTAAAAGAAGGTGTTCTATGGTGTCCGGGACAGCACAGCTACAGCAAAGGGGAGTATCAGACATGTTGAACCTGTGTAGATAGTGGTCTACACCTGCATGTCCAGTTCTAAGTCTGTTTAGGACAATACAAAGTCTTCGTGACTTTCCTTTGAACCGAGGGTAGTGCTGTGATTTATTTAATAGTTCATAAAGAAACTTCCCCTTTGCTGTTGACTCTACTTTAAACTTCAAACGTTCATTGCAAGCCTCATAAAGTCCTCTTTTTAGCTTCGTGAGTACTTCCTCAGTCTCCAATTTTAGTTCTTCGCACACTCACTTCGAATGAGCCAAATTGGCAGCTCTATCTACAATCTCATTAGCTTTAATTCCTGAGTGTCTCTTTACCCATTCAATAACAACCAGTCTATCCTGATTGAGAGAATGTAGCAGCTGTCTTATCTCACTGACTAGACCTGCATAGGAGCCACCAGTCGATCCAATGAGCTGTACTGCTGATTTGCTATCTGTGAAAATAACAAAGTTAGTGGAGTTATGAATTGTTTCTATATATTGTAGAGCTTTTGACACAGCAAATAGCTCTCAACTGAGAACAGAATGATCAGCACCAATTTTCCAAACAATTGATTTACTTAATACTGAGTCAAATAGGGCACATGCTGTTGATAGTATTGATACACTAATTTGAGACCATCTGTGTAGAACTTGTAATAGTTCTCATATTGAGAATTTACCAATTCAGCAAAGTGTTCTTTCCAATTACCATCTCCAATGATAACCTGCTATATTGGTTGACATTTTGCCATGGTGGAGAAGTACTAGAATTTTTATTAATATCTGCTATATCATTCACATATAGGCTTTTCATACTGAATTTGACAGTTTTATTAAAAGCTTGGGGACCTAATGAAGCTCTATCATTATTTGAAATGCCAAGAACTTTTTTGGTTTCTTCATCATTATTCCTGCCTAGTAGTTTGATGTAAAATTTACATCTTAGATAAGAGCGTCTAAGATCAAGAGATGGTACATGGCACACCACTTCAAGGGAAGTGATGGGAGTAGAACGTCTACAACCACAAATTAATCTGAGGGACATGTTTCGAAGTGAATCTAGTTTCTTTAAGTGGCATACAGCTGCTGATCCATACAAAGAACTCCCATAATATAATTTAGCTCTTACATAAGCTATATAAAACATCCTAAGAATTTCCTGAGAGGCACTCCAATTAGTTGAGGAGAGACATTTCATAATGTCTATTCTTCTCCTTACGTCCCTACAAAGAGATTCAATGTGCTGTCGATAAGTTAGAAGAGCTGCATCAAAAGTCAGCCCTAGTATTTTTGGAGTTTATGTGCATGGTAGAACTTCATTATCAATTCTCAGTGTAACATCTGGATTTCTTGACCTAGAGAATATTTACATTGAACTCTTTGACACACTAACTACCATACCCCAAAGATGGAGCCATGTTACCAGGTCTGTAAGATAACACTGAATATCTCTTTTCAGATTTTACAGATCATGACCACTACAAGATATGGTTATGTCATAAGCATATGTATATAGGCTGATTCCTTGTTTCTTAGGAAGGTCATGTAACATAAGATTAAACAATGTGGGACTAAGAACTGCCCCTTGGGGTACACCAGTTGTAACTGGATGCATGTCAGACAGACTATTACTTACCAACTCTAACCTGAAAGTCCTTTTCATCAAATAGTCCTCCAACCACCTGAACATTTTTACCAATCCCGATTCTGAAGCCTAACAAACCCCCCACAGATCCAGCCTCATATAGACCTATATCCTTACTCTCTACCCCCTCCAAAATACTCGAGAGGCTGGTTCTCAACAACATAACACCACACATCCCACTATCCCCCTCACAACACGGCTTCAGATCCGAACACTCCACATCTACTCTCCTTACCCACCTCACACAAACAACACTCGAAGGCTTGAACTCTAACAAACCTGCAAGTAGGACACTTATAGCTGCCATTGACATAAGTAAAGCCTTCGATACAGTTCCACGACACCTACTCATTAACAAAATACTCAACACACACATCCACGACTCGTTTAAAAAATGGCTTGCCAATTATCTCTCAGGCCGCTCTGGCAAAACACTCTACAACGGCAAGTCCTCCAGAACACGACACTACACTGATGGAGTACCGCAGGGCTCCGTTCTCTCACCTACTCTCTTCAATTTATACCTCCACGACCTCCCCACGCCAACAAACACCTCGGTACACACCCTTACATACGCGGATGATGTCACCATCATGTCGCAACATCCCAAACACGAGACCGCAGCCAACAATTTACAAACATACATCTACTCACTAGAAAACTGGCTAGAAACAAACAGACTAAAGGTCTCCGCAAACAAATCCTCCCTCACACTCATCTCCCCCATACTCTTGAATACAATACCCATCCAAACATAACACTTAACAACACTCCCCTTCCCATCAACAACACGCCTAAAATCCTTGGAATCACACTTGACCGCGGCATGACGTTTAAACACCACATTAACGACAGCAACAACAGAGCCAAAAACAGACTGAACGTCATGCGCGCCCTCACTCACACTACTTACGGACACTCCAAGGAAGACACAACAACACTATACAAACAGTTCATTAGACCCATCCTCACATACGCGCACACAGCTTGGTCACCTGATACAGCCAACACACACCTACACAAACTCCAGCGTACACAAAACACTACACTCCGGATTGCCACCGGCTGCACACAAACAACACCCACAACACACCTCCATGAGGAGACACGAGACCTTCCGCTCGCTACACACATGGATATGAGGGGTACACACTTCTACATCTCCACACTAAGCCCCTCTCATCCATTACACTACATGCAAATTGAGCGAAGGACTCCACGAAACATTCACCTTACACCAGCCACACACTACAGAAACATCTTTAATACACTCCCAGACACCCCACCCAACACTTCACTACAAAGACATATACACACCACACTCACAGACAGAGCTATTTCCTCCTTCCCACCTAACTCTCTTCTAGGAGTTAGGCCTCCCCCTATCGACTCCAGTGAGGTTCACCTCTCGCGTCGTGACAGGGTAACCCTGTCACGTCTTCGATGTGGACATCACCCTTCTCTCCCTTCTTACAAACACAGAATTGGGAGGGCGGACTCGGATCTGTGTGAGTACTGCTCCACGGATCCGGGGACAATCTCCCACATTCTCACACAATGTCCAACACTACAACAACATCGGACCACACACAACACACATTCACTGGAGCACCTATGGACCCGCCCTCAGGAAGTCATTGCCTTCCTGAGGGATATCGGGTTCACTTAGGCCCATACCCCCCACACGTGTCTCGGGTGGCTTCTCCCGAGGCGCGTTCACTCGGTCGCCCCCTGCTCCCTGAGGGTCGGGGGGGGGGCTAAACAACAACAACAACCAGAAATTCCTACCTTTGCTAACTTGTATGTCAGACCACAATGCCATACTTTGCAAAAGCACATTGCAGGTCTAAATATATTACATCAGTATGCGAATGAGTAAATAGTGAAGTTTTGATGTTTTGCTCCAGTCTATGAAGCACATCATAAGTTGAAAGTCCTTTTCGGAAGCCACATTGGTGATCACTGAGGATATTGTTCTGTTCAAGCCAGTATATTAATCTACAACACAGAATCTTTTCCATGGTTTTACCAAAGCATGACAGGAGGGTGCTTCTGTCTTGCTTTTATTTGGTTTGTGAATAGGGATAACAATCCCATGCTTCCAATCAGGAGGTACATGTCCTGCATACCAGCTTGCATTGTACATATACAGTAATTCCTTTTTTTGGCATGGAGGTAGATTTTTAAGGAAGACATTTGGTATGCCATCAGCACCTGGTGAAGTATTCTTAGCAGTATTGAGGACTGCACTTAGCTCAGCTTCAGATATAGGCTCATTATATTCAACACATTCCTCACTGTGGGACTGTTCCCTAGCTTTCTCAACTAGCTCGTGGTAATCTTCAGGCACTTCCAAGTGCCTTTCCTCTGTAGTTTCTGCAAAATATGCTGCTAATGTATTAGCTTTGGAGATAGGACTAATAATTGGAACACCATTCACTTCAATTGGTACAGTTTGTGGAGCATGTGTTCCTTTTATCTTATTGATTTTGCTCCACACTTTTGTTATTGGAGTGTCAGCACTAAGACTATGAACATAATTGTTCCAGCTTTCTTTTTTCCTATGTGGTATTTTGCTTCTGCTGTCAGTTTTCTCAGAGTTTTGATATTTTCTTCAGTGGGGTGTCTCTGACATGAATGTCTTGCCTTTCTACGAGCTTTCACTCTATCTTGGCATTCTTTGTCCCACCATGCAGTTCTCTGTCTGATTTTAGTTTTCCCACTTGTTAGTGGAATAAAGTCATTGGAGGCAGAGTTCATTCTGTTAACTATAGAGTCATTTAGTGTGTCAGCACCATTAGGTATCATTTCACTGCCATCAACAAAGCGGTCTCTCCACTGTTTCCAATTTACTGATTTCAGTTTCCATCTCATAGGACATGAAATAATTGATCTTGCAACTGCAAGTCTTATGAATGTTTTCTATTATTCTATGATCACTTCCTAGATCAGGTCCTACAGAGAAAGTACAGTTCTGAGCTAAGTTAGGAGAAACTAAACAAATGTCCAAACATGATGGTTTTCCAGAATCTACATAAGTTGGTACATTTGGTTCGTTTACCAGGACCACATTTTCTTCTACAATCAGTTTCTCCAACATAATACCAGTAGTGTTTGACCTGATGTGAGAAATACCATCCAGTATGGGGCTGTGCATTCAGATCACCGACAATTACATATTTACCTCATAGTTGATTTATGTAGTGCAGCATTTCAGTATATGTTACATTTTTACATGGATTATACACACATAGAATTTTAATCCAGTTGTTTCCATAGGTAAAGACTTCGATACCTAAAAATTCTAGAAATCCATTTTTAAATGAATTTAGATTTAAATGTCTAACAGTTATACTATTCAGAGTGAATATCCCTAGTCCTCCACCAATTGCCTGTCTATTTTTCCAAAATGATTGGTAATTTTTTAGTTTTTGTTCATTTTTGGTGAGCCATGTTTCTGAGAGACAAATAATGTCAGGTTCTGAAGTATTTAGATATTCTTTTATTTCTTGTAATTTACTTACAAGCCCTTTACAGTTTAGATGATTTATGGATATGTTAGTTTGGACTGTTATTCATCATTTAAATTTATCTTTTTTTCTCATTTGTCTTTTGGATGTTCTGGAATTGCGAGTGTTTTCAGCATACTGGTGAGGTGAAAGTTCATTTCTATGTTTTGTGTTAGTCTCTGGTATTTGTTTTTTCTTTCTTTTATTATTAAGACTATGGTAGGTTGAATGTGCATCAGACAGGACACCATCAGTCTCCTGCTCCTCATCCTCACCTTCAGACTCACAATCATTTTGAGGGATATTCATGCCAAAAGAATGCTGCATTGCACATTTGGTGAGGTTTCTGCGGACAGGAACACATTCCTGAAATATGTTGCTGCAAAAAAGTTCAACTAGGCACTCGAATATGCTGCTTATTTTCACCATTTCCTTGTTTTCTGCTTTTTTCGCATCACTTCTTGTTAGTTGGGGGATATCATCAGTCTGGGTTGCCACATCTTTCAGTACTGGCTTAGGTTCATCTGGTTTAGTAACCCAATTCTTTCTGATAATTTCATGGTTTATTGGAGGCAAATTTGCTAATGTATTGGCATATGTTTTCTTTGCAACTTGACTATTTAGTGAGTGGTGTATGTCTGCCTCAACATTAGTAACATTCAGGTGAGATTGTTCTGTATTGTAGCCAGTATCTAATGTCCGATTGGTATTACTGTTTCTGTTGTTTTTGGTGATATTTCTGTTCAGGATACGCACCTTATCCTGCCTGTGGCCTTCTTGAAGGTAGTTACATTGGAAAGAGTTGGCTTTATGGCTTCGACCGCAGTGTGCACATTTTGGAGTTGTTGTTGCACATTTGTCATCTTTGATTGAATGTGGTCCACTGCAAAACAAGCATATGGGATGATTGGCTTCACAGCCTCCAGTTGTGTGTCCCAATATTTGGCAGAGAAAACACTGCATAGGAGCTGGAGTGAAGGGTCTCACTTTGAAATTAAACATGTGAATTCTTATGTTAGATGGAAGTATTGGGGATTCAAAAATCACTGTAAGGCATGCAGAAGGTACTTTTCGTCCATTTTCAATAGTTCTAGTCATTCTTTCCACTGAGAGCACTTTAATATTATTAGTCACTTCAATGTCAGATATTTCAATGATTTCCTCAGGATCTATTGGTGATATAACACCAAATGAAAGTATATCACTGACAGGAGTGGAGCATTTCACTTTCCAATCTCTTTTATTTTTGTCAGATCATATTCTTCAATATCATTCACATTGATTAATTCCAGAGCAATAATACCTCTTTTGTAGTTTGGCCTGATGTCTTTTATTTTTATATCTTTTAGTTTGCTGGATTTCAGTGCAATCTGAAATTGTTTTGGAGACCTCATGACAGTATTAAGTGGAACTTCAGGGGTTACGATGAGGATTCTTCCAGAATTTCTACTATGTATGCTATTATTATCCATATCTTTGTTAACTCTATTAGCAGTTTTGAATTGGCTTGTAAATTCTAAGTGCTTTTCACTGATGACTGGGGTTTGCATTATTGATGTAATATCATCTGGATCTTCATCAATGCATATTTCATTCCCATTAACGTCTATATTTTGTTTTTCATCATTTGCACAGTGCATAGGTTTGTAGAGAGAATTACTACTATTAGTACCATCTTTGTGTGGTTTCTTAACCTTATTCAAGTGATCAATAATTGTGGCATCTGTTTCCGCTACAGTGTCTACACCAGCTTCATCTACACATTCTGTAGATCTAATTCTTTTAGTGCAAACAGGGCTTGAGTAACATAACTTTCAACATTTTGCTCATGCAACATAGGAATTTCATTTAACTCCTGAGTAAGGGAGAACATCTCATTTGGTTTATTCACTGATTTACCTATAATCAAATGGGAAGGAATATCTATAGTAGCAGGCCAAGGAGATAAAGCATAGAAATCTCTGTCCTGACTATCTAATCCTGGAGAACATTCTTCTGCAAAAAGTATATCAGAATATCAGATAATCCTGATATAGATTCATTTTTGTCAGGGGGAATGGATTCATTATGATCCCCTCCTTCCATGATTAAATATTTCTATTTAGCTATAAACTACCTAAGAGGAGAAAAGAAACCAAACTAAACAGAGAGAAACAATACCTTAATAGGTATGTTAAAGAAAAGAAAAACTATAAAGGCTACCCTAATACCTATTTCTAGGTAAAAGAAATAGTTGCCTCTCTAGGTAGGCCTACTTGAAGTTCAAGTTGCCAATCGTTTATATGGAGAACATTTGGTACATAGCTTGGAAAATATATACAAACCAAATATAAATTAGTCTTAGGCATAGGTATCTCACGATAAGTCACGAGCTGCGCACATCCGTCTTCCTTTACATCCAAACTCCCCTTTCGCCTTCTTCTTCTTTCTTCAGTTTTATGAGGATATCGGTCCTAACAGGGACCATGTACCTCAAGTCTGTGGGGTTCAGTTTTCTGAAAAATAAAAGCAGAGTTTAACAACAATTCATATATATCTATATGTTTCTTTTTATACGGCTATCATCCTAGATTTAATTACTGATGATTTAAATATTTTCCCTTTTAATGAATGATTAGTAAATTAACTACCCTATTAATTGTTTTCAAGCTATAAAAATGTAAAATGCGGAGGCTGGAACATGAAGACCTGGTTGTGACCCGATTGCCATCGCTTCGCCTGTACAACCACAAGGCGCCTCAAGAGAGATCAAGACTGGTACTTCAATTACTGGACAAGGGAACTCTAGGTGATAATTTACATCTTCTATTCAATCCACCAATTCATGCACCCACTACTATGGTGGACAGTCATACTAAAGGGACCTCAACATTTACTTATTTTACTATTGGAGATAACAAAATACCTTCCGAGTCAAATTTACAGATATTATTCGAGAAGAAAAAGCATTCTGCACTCGTGAGACCTTTCTTATTTTTTAAAATTTGATATGCATTTAGTGGTTAATTTAGTTGAGTTAGTATTAATTATTGGGGTGATGAAATTACTCCCTATCCAAGGTAGAGGACTTTAGTAGTTGGCTAGAAGAAGAAACACATATATACATGTAGATTGTTAAAAGTTGCATCAGTTATAAATCTTTTAGTCTATTTGTCTTTAGAAGAAATTGGGCTATATAGGACAATATTTTTTTCTGAGTTGAGGTGTCAAAATTACCACCTCCTAATAAATTTTTGATGTCATGGGAACATTTAATTCACTCATATTAAAATAAAGGTCAGTCCTTATATTAGAATAATTAGGACACGTGAGTAAGAAATGATCAATAGTTTCTTCTAATCCACAATCACAAAGGCTACAATCCCTCATTCCAAATCTACTAAGGTGATAGTTCAAACCAATGTGACCAATTCTGAATTTGGCAAGAGCTGTTTCGATGGATCTAACAGGATGGGAAGACCTTGACCCGAAAGAGACATCAGCTTTTATCTTTAGAATGTGCTTACCTTTATCTGTTATTAATATTTGGTCATACCACCATTCCTGCCAGGCACCTAGCAGTCTCCCCTGAGATAGTCTACTCTTCTCCTTCTTACAAATGGGAGATTCTGTGATGAAAGAGAGTCTATGAGCTGCCTTTGCAGACTCATCTGCCAATTCATTCCCAACAATACCCGAGTGACCTGGGATAAATTGGATTACTACACGATATCTGAAATTTAGTTCAAGCAAAATATTCTGTATACTGAACACAAGATTCAAGCGAGTCTTTGGTGTTTGTTTGAGAATTAAGTACAAGCCTGACTGGGAATCTGAGTAAATTACCACTCCTGTGTTAGCATGATGTACATTGAGAAGAAGGTATTCTAAAGCCTTATATATTGCAAATAGTTCTGCCCCAATGATTGATATTGTTGGATTGAGTTTCCAACCTTCCTATTTATAATGTTCAGAGGTACAAACTATCAATGCAGCAGATGTGGAATTCTCAGCTTCCCAGATCACAGACCCATCAGTATATATTTCAATATAATCTTTATATTCATTCATTTGCAGGTCTTTGAACAGTGACAAAATTAATTGATTTGAAATATTTCTTTTACTAACAACAGCATCAAGTAGCTACTGGTTTAATAAAAAAAAGAAGATTTATCCACGGAGGGACAGGTGATATTAGGACCGTGAATTCAGGCTGGGGAGCTGGAAATTGCAGTTCCATAAGGAGTTGCATGCTCCTAACTATCATGAGTGGTAATCTAATTGTTGAAGACCAGGCTTTCTGATATGATCTGCTGATAGGGTTAAAAAGATCATTGGTGACAGGTAATGTTTTGGGCAGTTCCGATATTCTAAAATAGTTTTTTAAGAGAATTTGTTTTCTATGTAAGTTGAGTGGTGAAACATTGCTTTCTACCTCTATAGATGTAATTGGGGAGGTTTTTCTGGCTCCAATTGCCAATCTCAAACAACAATTCTGTATTTTATTCTATTTTTCTAGATTAGTCTTAGATGCTGTCATATAAAAAACTGAGCCGTAATCAAAAATATTCGGATAAGTGTCTTATATAATCTAAGAAGTATTTCTCGATCGGCCCCCACTTATGATTGGAGATATATTTCAGAATGCTCATTTTGGATAAACTTTTATTTGCAATGTATTTCAAATGTGGACTCCAAGTGAGTCTTGGTTTATCTAAAATAATACCCAAGTATTTAAATCGAGACACAAATTCAATAGGATGATGTTCTATTTTTATTATTGGATCAGTAACAGATTTTAGAGTGAACATCATTGCTTTGGTTTTTGAAGGATTCAGAGCAAATCCCCATTTGTCAAACCAGAACTTCAGTTTATTTAGGTGGGATTGGATAGATATTGTAATTTTATCTATATCCGAATCAGAAGAAAAAAGAACTATGTCATCAGCATATTCTGCTAGCTGTGTGTTATCATCCTTCGCAATGCTAGACATTATTACATTGAACAGTGTTGGTGCCAAAATGGAGCCTTGCAGTACTCCAGATGACATCTTATATTCGTCTGAAAATTCTCCCTCAAAATAGACTCTGAACTTCTTATCTGACAAGAATTCCTGAATCCAATTTAGTAACCTTCCCTTAATTCCCAATCTTAGAAGTTCAGACAACAAACCTAGATGCCAAATATTGTCATATGCATGACTCAAGTCAATAAATAGGGCAATACAAATTTTGCTGTCATAGAGCGTTTCCCTAATGTTGTTTTCTAGTCTGGCTATCTGGTCTATTGTACACAGACGCTTTCTGAAACCACTTTGAGTGTTACTGAAAGCATCTTTTTGTTCCAGGACAAAATTCAATCTCTTGCAGACAAGACTTTCTATTAGTTTACAGAAGCATGGTAATAAGGAGATTGGCCTATAGGAAGAAGCTTCAGAAGGGGTTTTTTGAGCTTTGATAATAGGTAAAATTACTGCTTTTTTCCAGTCGTCAAGGACCTCTGATAATGTAAAACTCCTATTAACCATTTCAAGTAGCCAATTAACATATTCAGAGGGTAACCTCCTGATCATTTTATTATGCAAGGAATCGTGACCAGGAGTTGTGTCTTTTAATGACTGGATTGCATCATTTAGTTCATTCATACTGAATTTACCATTATAGTCTAATTCAGTGTCATCTACAATAGCCAAAGATACCTGCAAAAGAAAATTGTTATGCAATGAAGGAGATTCAGAATAAAATACTGAGTGACAGTGCTTTGCTATAATATTTGCCTTCTTTTTAGAGTCTGTAGTAATTTCACTTCTGAAGATATTAGGTTGAGCATTAGTGTACTTTGATCTATTGTTTACTTTACCAATATATCTCCACATTAAACTATTTGGAGAATCTTATGTCAGGCTACTTGTGAATTTTATGAGAGACTCTTTTTTAGACTTTTTAACTACTCTCTTGACTTTAGCTTCCATTTTACGCAACTCAATGAGATTTGCTACAGTTGGATGTTATAGGCTCCACTATAATTACTTGCTTATGATATTCATCTTTATGTAAATCTCTGTTATTCAAGATTGATTCAAAAGTTATAACTTTCCCTGATTCATAATTAGTGACTTTCTTTGTTCTAATTATTCTGCTCAGTTCAATCTCACTTTGTTGAGTTTCATTTAGCAGTTCATGATGATGCAGGGCATTTAGCATTGATCTAACCAAGTGTCCTACATTTCTAGCCTTTTTTTGGACTGTTCAGGACTAGGAGATTCCTCATGTGGTCTTTTATTCATAAAGCCCTGAAATTCCATATCAAATGAGATTGAGTCATATTCTCTAGCTGGTAAATTTATAGAGGCAAGAGAGTCATACTCTGTTTCTTGGCGATTCATACAATTACCGGAACGGAACATGAATTACCGGAACGGACCATGAATTACCAGAACGGTACATGAATTACCGGAACGGACCATGAATTACCGGAACAGACCATGAATTACCGGAACGGACCATGAATTACCGGAACGGAACATGAATTACCGGAACGGACCATGAATTACCGGAACGGAACATGAATTACTGGAACGGAACATGAATTACCGGAACGGAACATGAATTACTGGAACGGAACATGAATTACCGGAACGGACCATGAATTACCGGAACGGACAATGAATTACCGGAACAGACCATGAATTACCGGAACGGACCATGAATTACCGGAACGGAACATGAATTACCGGAACGGACCATGAATTACTGGAACGGAACATGAATTACCGGAACGGACCATGAATTACCGGAACGGACAATGAATTACCGGAACAGACCATGAATTACCGGAACAGACCATGAATTACCGGAACAGACCATGAATTACCGGAACGGAACATGAATTACCGGAACAGACCATGAATTACCGGAACGGACCATGAATTACCAGAAAGGAACATGAATTACCGGAACAGACCATGAATTACTGGAACAGAACATGAATTACCGGAACGGAACATGAATTACCGGAACTGAACATGAATTACTGGAACGGAACATGAATTACCGGAACGGACCATGAATTACCGGAACTGAACATGAATTACCGGAACGGACCATGAATTACAGGAACGGACCATGAATTACCGGAACGGACCATGAATTACCGGAACTGAACATGAATTACCGGAACGGAACATGAATTACCGGAACGGACCATGAATTACCGGAACTGAACATGAATTACCGGAACGGACCATGAATTACCGGAACGGAACATGAATTACCGGAACGGACCATGAATTACCGGAACTGAACATGAATTACCGGAACGGACCATGAATTACCGGAACAGACCATGAATTACCGGAACGGAACATGAATTACCGGAACAGACCATGAATTACCGGAACGGACCATGAATTACCGGAACGGAACATGAATTACTGGAACGGAACATGAATTACCGGAACGGACCATGAATTACCGGAACTGAACATGAATTACCGGAACGGACCATGAATTACAGGAACGGACCATGAATTACCGGAACGGAGTTGTTTTATTGAGAAATGATCATTTTTTCAGGAGTTTAAAAATAATTATAAAAAATAAATTAAATAGAAAATGATATAAAGTATAACATGTAATTAGGGAAATTTTCGATCTTATAAGAAAAAAAAAAAAAAATATATATATATATAATTATTATCTAACATTTATTTCAATTATCACTTTCGCAAATTGCGGAAGGTTATATTGTAGGCGGCATTATGTTACCGAAAGTAATGTAATTTACCGAAAGACTTATTTATAACAAAATGTAAAATTACACAAAAGTTACAGAAAATAAACAAGGCGTAACTCAAATAATCTTCGGATCAAATTGCCTGAAATTTGGTGGGAAATTTGGTCATATGGTAAAATATGACATCAATTGTAACATAAATAGACCTAATGTATACCTATATGACTTAACAAGGGACTATTTCTCAATAAAACAACTCTGATCCGGTAATTCATGTTCCGTTCCGGTAATTCATGGTCCGTTCCGGTAATTCATGGTCCGTTCCGGTAATTCATGGTCCGTTCCAGTAATTCATGGTCCGTTCCGGTAATTCATGGTCCGTTCCGGTAATTCATGGTCCATTCCGGTAATTCATGGTCCGATCCGGTAATTCATGGTCCGATCCGGTAATTCATGGTCCGTTCCGGTAATTCATGGTCCGTTCCGGTAATTCATGGTCCGTTCCGGTAATTCATGGTCCGTTCCGGTAATTCATGGTCCATTCCGGTAATTCATGGTCCGTTCCGGTAATTCATGGTCCATTCCGGTAATTCATGGTCCGTTCCGGTAATTCATGGTCCGTTCCGGTAACTCATGGGTCCGTTCCGGTAACTCATGGTCCGTTCCGGTAATTGTATGGACCCGTTTCTTGGCTAAGTTGGCTTTCAAATGCCTACTGTTCCTATTCTTTACCTATTAGGTAAATAGGAAAAAATTATTACGGTCAATATTTGATATTACCTAGTGATTATATTATTTATATACTTATAGTAATATAATAATAATACTTACCAGATTCAGTAGATGCTCTTCAGGTAGCATCAGCTTCTTCTTCACGTTGTTTTGTCTGGTTCTGCAGACCAAGGAGTCTATGGATGTCACTTGTTGTGCTTCCGTCACTCCTGAAATTACAAAATAAACATTAGCATCATATAATTACCTAATTGCAGTTTATTGGTTAGAAATTCCCAGGTTAGTAACATCTACCTAATCATGCCCTATCACATGTGTTGGTATCATCAGCTGCCCCTTCAAGTCTCTCTCATGAAGACAAATTTAAATGACTTGTATGACTTATTGTCAGGAGTAAAGCTATGTATATTAGCACTCCCATAGAGATTCCAAGTCACAATATATTTATATTATATACATTTATCTTAGTTGAAACAACAATCACCACCAACACAGACACAATAGCTACCTGATGAGTGAGCTTATAGTGACAAGCTAAAAAAAATCAGTTGAAAGAAAATATAGAAAATAATTTGATTAATTTCATCAGCCGCTATAGCACTCTCTTTTCTGAATAGAAAAGAGAGGAAGAAAACACTCTACATAGCATTCTCTCTCCCAGCAAACAAGATCACTCCTTGAATTTAATCAAGGAAGTCCTGCTATAGCTAGGAGATCCACCAACACAGGCACAATGGCTACCTGATGAGTATAGGGGAACATAGGACAAGCTAAAAATTCAAATTCAATTAGGAGAAAAATTTTAATAATAGTTTCATCAGCCGGTATAGAGTGCTTCTTGCATTCTCTTTTCCGAATAGAAAAGATAAGAAGAAAAGACTACACTGCACTCGTCTCTCCTAGAATGCATAGATCACTTCTTGAAATTAATCAAGGAGGTCCTGCTATAGCTAGGAGATCACCTGTTCAGTAAATAAAACCATTCTTTAAAAACATACCCTATATATCCATTACCCCATTATTTCTCCTCTCCTCATCCAAATTTTCTTCAAGTATCTCTTCATCTTTTCAACATCAATTCCACTCTCAAATCCCAAAATATCTTTAATACTCATACCCACAGTATCAAATCCTTGCCTTATTTCACGTAATCTATTGCACACCAGAATAAAGTGTTCTGAGGACTCTACCTCTGCTCCACATAGCCTGCAGCTAACTTCCCCACCCTGAAACCTGTTCCTCCAAATCAGCTTCAAACAGTTTGCTCTGAATAGAAGAACAGACCCAAACGTAATATCATAAAACTTTTCTTCTTTGATACTCTGCTTATATTCCTTATAAATACCTAGAGTGCTCTTATTCTCTAGTTCACGTTTCCACTGTTCATGTATCCACCCATCAATTTCCTTACTCAGAACTGACTCACTTACTTCCCTCAACTCACTCAACTGATCCAGTCCAACAACATCCAAAAAAAGTCAATAACT
>CANNZV010004003.1:0-49436 GCA_947561585.1 Caprella mutica
CATACTGTTATTGAAAAAAAATTCACTGGTTTTGAGACTGTTATTGATAACAGTTTCACGGGTTTTGAGACTATTCACGGGTTCTGGCTGTACGTCCTAGCTCTGTCAGCAGCCTCCATGCAAATGTCAGCCGATTCCTCTTCAAAATAAAGAGATTTTCTCAGAGTTTTATTGAAATATTAGCATAAATCCGAACTGTTCCGATGAATTTCTGGGAAGCATTTACATATATAGAATAGTCTCGACTGTGCCTTAGAAAGTGAAATGCTGCATTAGTGAAGGTGCTCTTTCTTTTACCTAACAAAATAAAAGAGAAAATGAAGGCAAAACCATTTCTCAGAATCAACAAATTCATCTAAGGTATGAAGTTGTTGAAAGCATTTGATAAAAAGAGATTCTCTTTCCTTAAGATGATGTTCTTGAATTCAAATCATTTGCGATTTCAAGAATAGAATACCTGGATTTACCCTTCATTTTTACTTATGTAATACAATAATTATATTTGTCTATACAGCTCATTATCTTAATAATAGTTATTTAACATACTAATGATTTAAACTATAAATAACACCTATCATAAACAATTATGTAAAATATATCATTTACTAATATATAATAGCTATCATAAACTATAATATAATGTCAATCATAAAACATTATATAATATCAAATTTATTTATTAAACAGTATGCTCTATAAAATAGGATTCTTTTTATCCATACTAAGCATACTTTTTTAAGACATTGTAAGTTATACTCGTGTTTTTTCATATTATTAATTGTCATGATATAAGAAACTAATATAAATAACAAATAAAACCTAATACTCCTAGAATATAAAAAGTACCTAGCATTTTAATATACAATATAATAGAACATTCCTTACGGTTAACGTAATACACATAATACTTGTACCAATATAAAATAACTGTGTTGTTTAGGGACGCCACTCATTTGGACTTTAGTTCTATTAGGTACGTTTACGAATATACCACCATAGTATATATCTTAATAGACAGTCTTAGAATGCAAAGGAACAAGAACTACAACAATCCCTCACTAACTTACTGAGTTAGTTATTCAAACTACAGTACAACTTCTCTAGATGAAACCCTGTACAGTGAACCATCCTGATTAGTAGAGTCCAAAGTAATGAAGTACCCTACTTTAGGAATTCATATTTTCAAAAAGAACATATATTGTGTAGTCTGTCATAAAATCCATCAGTTTAATGCCTCTCTTTACATCTATATAATGAAGTAAGCTCTCTATAATAGCCTAGTTGTAGATCATTATACAGGGGTTATATTGCACTGTAATTACAGATAATAATATCATAGATATCTTACAGTTATTTCTGTTTAATTTGAAGATCTTCAGTAAAAATGTAAATCATTTTTAAAAGTGAGTTGCAGCCTTGAATCGAATTACTCCTGCTCCTGAAACTGTTTTTCTTGCTCAAAATTTACTCGAATAAAATATATTTCTGGAAAAAAAAATATATTTCTGAATAGAAATATTTTGGTGAAATTTTACGGATTGATTGCAAATATCTTTTCAAATATTGTAAAAGCTGTGTTTCTATATATGAATAGTTAATGTGAAATTACAAGTTGCTGTGCTGCAACACAGTAACAATTCCAATAGAAAATACAAAACGCTCTAGACGATGATTTATTGTGAATAATATTATTTCAGTTCTAAATATTAAGTGCAATATTTATAGAATTTGAATTTTTTTGCGAAAATAGTTTACTCTTCCATATTCATTACTGGCCCATTATAAATATCGTCAAATAAGTATTTTCATAACTGTTTCAATTGGGTAAGGTAGGAAGGTCTTCCTCCACATCACTGTTCAATATAACATGCAAAGATCCTTTGGGACTAAATTATTTGTAAGCCAAAAAGCCCTTTGTCTTCTTTTCCATCCTCTCGCCCATCAATTACAACTGAAGTTCAGTCTGGACGACAGCTGCCTTAGTTCTCAGATTTCAAATCTCGCCATAATTTGCATAAATTCCGAGCAAAAATATTCGTGATCGCAGTTAGATCTTAATGTAAATCAGAAGAAGTTTAATCTGTGCTCCTCGTGATTAATGAGATCAGATAACGGTGTGATGTTTTACACAACGATTATGAGGCATTAAACACACTTGCTAGGCTAAAATATGAACTAATTGCGCTTTCAAATATTATGTAAAGCAATTTACATATTCATTAAGAATGTAAAAAAGATGTGGAATGCTTGATTAAATTGGATAGATAAGACAAATAATAATTAAATTGTACAATCATTTCACATTGTCCACCATTTCAGAGTCAATATCTGGAAAACCAATAAATATTTTGTTCATATTCCATCGGAAAAAAGTGAGATGAAAAGGCCACTCATGCATGTTTACAATATAAAACCAATCAGCTTTTAACTCAATAAATTGAATTGTTGAAGTTGTATAATAGCAATTAACAAATGAATAATATTTCAGACGAGACTAGCAGTTTTTCATTTAATTTTCTCTAATTGCCTTTTTAATATAGAAGGCGATATATTCCATGCATCTTTATTATATTAATGTTAGATTGAATTTTCACACTGATGATTCATGGACTTTGTTTCATAAAAGTCATGATATAAGAAAGAATTCATCACAACATTTCCGTCTTTGCATTATAATATAGCATTTAATTCAATAACAGGAGCCTAATAATGCTGTAATTACCTCATATTAACTTACATGTTCTCTAGCAAGAGTCAAGTAATTGAAAGACAGAAGATGTAGTTATGCTAATCAATAGTTTTAATTAATATAATTTAATTTGTGAAAAATTCTAACTTATTCTTTATTAATGAGTAATTAAAATCGTAACTGAAAGTTATTCTATACTTCTTTATTGTTTGAAAAAATACTCATTATTGGTAAGTCCTATTGTTGACAAACTAAAAATTAGAACCTTCCATTTATTAGGATGTGGAGCACCATCTCAAAATGTAACTAATTAGATTTATTTTTTAATTACAAAAAAGGTTTGATTTTGATGGAAAAATACCGTCTTGAAAAAATTCAGTTTCTAGCTCCATTTTCTAGCTATAGAAAAATCAGACTTTCTCGGATTTTTGCCGGGATATTTTTTGCATATTTGCGCAATTGTTATTAGCGAGAGATATTTCGCTCAGAGCAGACACGGCTAATATTTTCCTTCTGCAACAACGGACCCCATGTGAATTGCAACCCAAAACAAAATTATCGGAAATCAATGTGGCAGGAGTGAGCAAAACATTCTTCATTGACAGGAGAATGTGCAGAGTTGCGTCTGATGTTAACAACATCGTCACTGCGAATAAAGTCATCAACCTTCCAAACAAAAATAAATTGATTTTTTACAATTGTTATGAAAATATAAATAAACGTATTGTAATTTTAGTATTTATTGATGGTATTTAATTACATTTTTCCAATATAAAGTAACAGCCAGGCTTTGAATTAACTTAAGTACAGAGTGAGCAGAGTGTCAATATTTTTATATCAATAAATGACTATAAATAAGATATACTCAGTCTTACCAAATACACAGTGCCAATTTTTTTACCTCTAGTGACAATTAAAAGCTGAAGGTTTGCCTCACACATTTTACTACATCGCACAGCAAATTTTCGTGACTTCTCGAGAAAAGTTTGAAATGTTCGATTGTTTCGTGGAGGGAAACTCTCATGTTTCAGTTTACAGAAACTCTACCAAACGCTAAAGTCTTTTGAGTTGAAATATGGGGAGTGGGAGACCAAATATAGAGAATATAACAACTAATGCACCGTCATATTGCAAGATGTGAAACACTCTCTTTTTTAATGTTCCATGCTTCTCAATCAATGAAAATAATTGTCAACTTTTATTTCCAATAACTGCGATTGCTTAATTTAATCATTGATTTTCATTAATCTCGTGGAGCTATAGGACGAGTAAATAATATTTTTCATATTTTTATTTCTCAAATAATTATTATGTCCACTGCTGAAAATAAAATATCGACATGAGTTATATTTGTACAGTGGTACAACTTATTAATGACTCGTACATATTTATTACTGTACCTCTCAACAATTAACTGTAACTCTTCTTCAACCAATGTCTACATCTCTAACAAAATTTACAATATTACAGTTCAAAATTCACTATTTGTACTATAAAATAGACGCTGCCAGAACCAACCATAAACACATTAAATTTGAACACATTCACATGGCACATGGCATCAGAGGAAGGAGTGCAAATTTAAATATTTACTACCCACCGAATACAAATAACTATCAGTATGATATAGAATTCATTTCTCAATCTATTATTTAGCAAATGTGACACATCAGTCCTACCTATGGTCAACGGCACTAAATTGACTAGAGGAACGTATATCCTCCACTATTCAAATAACTATATTAATAAATTAATATGCCATGATGCTTAGTATATATCTAACAATTTGATGTTGTTACACACATCATAAGCAAATAACCTAATTAATTCATATTGTCCAAATTATTCAGTGTAGATATTATACAGAGTGACACAAAAGTTTAGAGTCAAACAAAATATATCAGATGAGACATTTGAATAGGTAAGACAACATAAGATATAAATGGAAAACACTGAGAAGACATGTAAAGAAGTTAATTCCTTGTTGCTTCAACCACTGCGCGAAACTTATCCATTGTCAGTTTTGACCATTTTCATTTGGGTTTTCGCTAATTAACAGTTTAGTCTTCTGCACACATTCTTCTCCAATATTTACCACACGCAGATTTCCATCGTATTAAATCAGATGCGATTTCTTGCTTGGTGAAATTCTTCTATCACAACTTTAACTTTCAACTGAAAGGGCATTAACGTCTTGAAAGTAAAAGGTGACACGTATTGTAAGTTATATATTATATTGAACACTATTAGCTGTGAAATGTATAAGCAATGTGCTCTATTAGTTCACATTTAAGTATTATATTTGCAATGAAAATATAATAAGATTGGTTATTCTATCTGTGTTTTTTTTTTGTGAAAATAAGTACAAAAAATGGCTGTCAGCTAAAAGATGTTGGATACATTTTGAAGATACACTCACCACACTTCCTCCTTTCATTTTACGTACAGCCATTGCTGCAAATGTAGTTGATCATTGTTGTTGAAAAAAGTTGCTACAAGTGCTGTTGTTACAAGTGTTGTAGTTACAAGTGTTGTTGTTGAAAGTGTTGTTGATCATTTACATAACCATGCGGGTCCGTTTCAAGTATTACGGAGTGAAAATTGGTCTTATCCAGACAGTTTAAAGTTATTAAAATAATGGTTAAATATGTATCTGTTGCGGTGAACTGGTTAAATCAACCTTAAGTCACAAAATACTATCAACCCACTAGAAAACGTGATGTAAAACTAAAGTAGCACTGAAATTTCGAAATGGAATGACCCATTGGTTTCAAACACTTTAAACTCTGAAGCATGAAATAGGAACTCTAATGCTAAAGCGTTTGACAATAATTTAAAGATCGAAATCAATTTTAGGTCATTTTTGAACTCAGCCAATAAAGAGAAGTTATAGATTCCATGAACCCTAATTAAAATTTAATAAATTGCAAAAATTAATATTTTGATGTTTGTAAAATATCCTCAATTGAATCTAGGTTTAATGAAGCAGTTTCGAAACTATAATATAGTAGTATTCATGAATTATGGAATAAAAATTGCAGACAATTCTAAAATATGGAAACATATTATATGGAAAACAAAATTTACGAACAATCTGTTCATTTTGATGTGATTTTTGTTTTAAAAATTTATTTTAAACCTTTTGAGATTGCTATCATATTTAACAATAAAATTAAACCTAATATAATGAATAAATGTTAATTCCAGCAAAAGGAAGAGAAATTACGTCAAAATTAGATATTATAGAAAAATGTGAAAATTCTATTGCTGAATAGTAAAAAGACATTCTTTTATTATATATGTATTACAAAAAATAGGTACTTTTGTATAAAAAAAAAGTATTTTATTTCACAACTTCTTTTTCTTTCTTTTATTTTTCCGGATACATTATTTACGGACTGTTCAGTTGTCCGTAATTGAGGAACTTTATTATATCACATAATTATTATATATAGTTTTATTATAATAATCTGCTTAATATATATTTGACTGTTTTAAGCCCATAAGAAATGTGTATCACTTGATTATTTCTTGTTATATTATCACAATAATAATCATTGGGATGCGATAGATTATTCTAATTCTGGCTATTCCTCATGAATTTTTAACAGTTAATCAGATAGTTTGCTCTCATAATTAAGATCAATAAGTTAAAAGTGACTTTAAACAGTAGCACTATTTAACTATAACAATTCAACCGCCGGAGTCAGCTATCACTTAAACTATTATAAAGTCATAACTATTTAAATTTTCAATGTTTTTTCAAAATAACTATTTATTATTTACACTTCCACTAATGAACAAAAAAGGATAATTGTCCATTTGAAATAAAAATAACAAGTTTAGGTATTTCTTAGTTTTTACTTTTTTATGGACGGGGAGAGGGTAATGTGTTCCGAACACCTCGCACGAACCAGTGGCTAGGTTATTAGAGTTAAGGAATAAGGGAGATAAATCTCTGATAATGAGCATATCCCAATTAATAAAGAGTTGGAACTTTATAATTTTAGGTGTATGAAAAAATATCGAAAAAAATCTAAAAAAAAAACGATCATTATTTTATTATTATACGGGCAGGCCCAGCCTTAGTTACAAAGTCATGACTAAGTTTAATTACCAAACGGTAATTAAAGCGAGTAAAAGTAACAAGAGATATATAATTGTCACTCCTTTGTTATAAATCTCATTTTCTATGGTGAGTCTCTCCTTTGTGGTAGTTAGTCGTTGAAATACAGTAGCTTAGAGAGGTTGTTGTCTGTCATTATCCTGGTGGTACCCTAATAGCGGAACTCATCCTTTGAAGTAGGGTTTACCACATTCTACAGTGAAAGTGTTATTTTCAAGTGAAGTTATCAACTGCACCGTTCTCCGCAACCTCTCAAGTATACAATACTGTTTAGTTCTTATTCTATCAAGTTTCGCTGCAATATCTCAACATGTCAATTCCTAGTGCATGTTCATCGTTCGATCCAGAACTGGAAAGCATCCAGGAGTTCTTTCAAAGATTCCAGTGTCAAATGTCTGAACCACTTCACAAAGTACGTAATGACGACATCAAGAAAGCCAGCGTCCTTCTAAAGTTTCTCCCTGTCAGTATATCGTTTCAAAATTGCAACGCAGACTTGCTCCAACTCAGTTAGTTGACGCCACCTATGATGATATTCAGGATCATCTTTTACAACAGTTTTCAACTGCCACCTCAACAGTTGGTGCGTCTGTGCAATTTCTCACGTGCAAACAACAAACTGGTCAAAGTCTTGAGGAATATTCTCGTAAGTTAAAAAGTCTAGCATCACTCTGCAAATACCCTTCAAATTGTTTAGATAGATTGTTACGCGACATATTTGTCGCTGGTCTAAGCTCTTCATCCATTTTGTCAACTCTCATTCAAGAATGTGATACTTTAACATTTAGAGCAACACTTGAACGTGCAAAACTTCTTGAAACTTTTCGTCAAGATGTTGATAAAATTCATGCATCTCGTCATCATATTCATTCTACATCTAGCCCTTCTGACTATGAATTAGATAATTCGTGCGATAACATCAATAAATTAAACAATTTCAAGAAGAATGTTCCTAAAGAAAGCTATTTGTGTTATCGCTGTGGTGAGAAAGGAAAGCATCTCCAACGACTGCTTTGCTAAAAATAAGACTTGTAATATCTGTAATAAACGAGGGCATATTGCTCGCATATGTCAGAAAAATAAAAATTTCAGAGGTGGGAATTATCGATCGTCATGCAATCACGTACATGAGGACACACCATTGAGTTGCTGCGCAATTAACACGCACACAAATCAGATGACTGTTAATTCTCTATGTGGTACTTCTGGAGCACAAGCGCACACCAGTTCTCAAAACTTACACAGTTCATCTCAAGCTTTCCCGCGCTACTCTCCCATTGGTTCACGCACCAACAATGCTTCATCTGAACGTACATCTCTACTCACCCCTCCTCTCAGCTCTAATGTATGTGCGTGCAATGATGCTGGCTCTGATAAGTTACAACATAGAAACAATTGTTATGATGATTCTTTTTTAATGTAAACACCATTGTAACGCCTGTCACTGACGAACCTCTTTCTATTGTATGTCAATTAAATACAATAGATATTTCTTTTCAACTAGATTCTGGTGCATCTGTTTCAACACTTCTGTATAATGACGCAGTTAGTGCTCAGGCAGTTATAAAGCCTTCTTCTCGTCAGGTACACGCTTACAATGGTGAAAAGATTGATCTCATTGGAGAAACTAGTATTAACGTTTGTTATGATAATAATAGGACCTTCAGTCACAAATTTTTTGTAGTTTCAAACAATAAAGTTAACTTATTAGGTCGTGATTTGTGTAACAGATTAGGTATCAAAATATTATTTCCAGATAAAATTAATTTCACTAACGATGTTTTCTCAGAGTTCAAAAACTTTTTATCAGATTCATTTGTTTCAAGCGTTAAAGAAACTGTTCATTTGGATGTTGACCCTAATGCTGTTCCCATTCATGCTAGACAAAGACAAGTACCTATAAAGTTAAGAGATAAAGTAGGTGATGAATTACAAAGGCTAGTAAATGATGGTAAATTGACGAAAATTTTCAAATCTAAGTGGGCTTCACCCATTGTAATTGTTTTTAAGAAGAACGGTTCTTTGAGAATATGTGGTGATTTCTCTTTCACAGTAAACAAGTTTTTGAATCCTGTACAAACACCACTACCTACTGTTGATGATGTTATTTCTCGCATAGGCAAAGCCACTGTTTTTTCTAAAATCGATTTGTCTCAAGCTTTTCTACAGCTCCCTCTTGACGAGATATCCAAGCAATATACTGTTATTAATACTCCTCATGGTTTATATCAGTATAATTATTTACCCTTTGGACTCACTGCTAGTCCTGGTCTTTTTCAGTCTTTTATATCTGAAACTTTATCTCATATTGATAATATAATTGTTTATCAGGACGACGTCTTGATATTGGCTAAAGATAATGAATCACACATGGTGGTTTTACGTAGGGTATTAGCTGCTTTAGAAGAAAAAGGCATTAAATTGAGTGTTAATAAATGTAAATTTCTTTGTGATAAGGTAGACTATCTTGGTCATGTTTTCAGCAAATCGGGTGTGCATCCAAATCCGAACAAAATCAAAAGCATTCTTGAAGCGCCTGAGCCCAAAGATGTTAAACAAGTCCAAGCTTTTCTTGGACTGTGTAATTATTATTCTCGTTTCATACCAAATTTTGCTCAAACAATGAATCCATTGTACACTTTGCTTCAGAAGAATTCTGTTTTTAGATGGACTTCGGCGCAACAAGATTGTTTTAATACTGTTAAACAACTATTTGTGTCTCATGAAATTTTGCAACATTATGATCCAAACTATGACCTTAAATTAGAAACCGATTCTTCATCGTATGGGTTAGGTGCGGTGTTACTGACCAGACCTAATAGTAACACTGCATGGTTACCTATACAGTTCGCTTCACGTTCTCTTAATTCAGCAGAAAGAAACTATAGTAATATAGAACGTGAAGCGCTCAGTGTGATTTTTGGTTTGGAAAAATTCAGAAATTTTCTACTTGGCTCTAAATTTGTAATCTGCAACGATCAAAAACCACTACATAAGTTATTTGCAAGAGATAAACCAGTCCCTATAACTTGTTCCGCTCGTATTCAACGATGGGCACTTAAATGGAGTCAGTTTAATTACGTCTTTGAGTACTCCCGTGGTAAAGATAACGTTCACTCAGATTGTCTTAGCAGGTTACCTGATTCTGTAATGGAAGCAGAACCTTATGAAATTGTTTGTACTTTGCAAACATTGGATAATGATTATATTTCATGTAAAGATATCAAAGATCACACTGACAACGATCCGGATCTTGTTACATTAAAGCAATATATTAGGACAGGATTTCCGGATCGCATCACTAATTCAACGTTGTCAAAATTTAAATCCGTCTTTCATGATTTAACAATAACTAAAGGATGTATTATGTATCGAAAAAGAGTTTTCATTCCTGACATATTACGTGCCAAAGTCCTTAACTTGTTTCACGAAAATCATCCTGGCATTGTGGCAATGAAAGCTCTAACAAGATATTTAATTTGGTATCCTGGTTTGGATTCTGACATTAAATCTCTTGTTCTAAATTGTAAAGTTTGTCAATCTGTTCGTTGTAAACCTGCTATTTCTAACATTACGTGGCCAGCTCCATCAAGAGCTTGGGGACGTATTCACATAGACCACTTCTTTGTAGAAAATGTCACATGTCTTATTGTGGTCGATGCTCTCACGAAATATATTGAAGTAGAAATCGTGAAATCGACTAGTACTAATGATACCATAGATACTCTCGGTTTGATCTTTGCACGCAACGGTTTACCTGATGTGCTTGTTTCAGACAACGGATCATGTTTCACTTCATTTGAATTTCGCTCATATTTGTCCAGAAATGCAATCAAGCATTTAACACCTCCCCCTTATTCACCAGCCTCCAACGGTCAAGCCGAGCGTGGTGTTCGTGTTATTAAAGACATGTTAAAGAAAGCTCCTTCTAATTGGGTAATGCGAGCACCAACATTATACTTTTTTCAAAATCCGCTAGGTTTTAAAACTTAAATATTAAATAAATTTGAAATATACCTGATCATAGCTAGTGAATCAGAATAATAAAACTCAGATCAGTATTTTGGATATAACAGAATTTTTAAGATAAAATGGAAAAAAGTGCAGTGTTCGAATTATTTAGTCCAACCTCTGTTAACAAATTCAAAATAAGCAAAAATCGTACCCTTAAAAAATTGTTAAACTATGCAATGTTCGTTCTCTCAAAGAGAAAATTTTTAAAAAAAACATGTGCGTAATCTTCAGAAATTAAGCAGAAATATTTATGAAAACGCTGGCGTCCATGATGTGGCTAAGTCAATCGACTCCATAGCCGGAAGAAGGTTACAAATTACTTTATCCACAAGAAAAGGAGTTTGGATTGGAAAACTAAACCATGAGGATAAATTTGCGAAATGTTTTGTTCACTGATGAGTGTGGAGCTACTCTTGACGGACCGGATGAGTGGAGGAGAGAGTGGCATTGTGAGGATTGCCCTCAAACTCATCGGAACAGAAGTTAGCAAATAGGTGGTGGTGTAATTTTTTCAGCTGTAGAGCAGAGGTTTATTATATTATTATAATGTTGGCACACTGAAACAAGCAATCATTCACCAAAATGGCAGCAGTTTGTTTACTTTAGTGCAAACCATGCTTGGTAGTTTTGCTCTTGTGTTACATATAGCGTACCAAGTTTCACTAACTAACGAAATATAACAGAATTAGAAGAAAATTGGTTTTAAATTATTATAACTCACAGTGTACCTAGTCGGCAGAACATACAGTCCACTTGCATCCATTAATCAACTACGCCGGCAGGTATAAAATTCCAATACATCAGCTCTGACCCGAAGGTAAACAGCCGAAGGTAAATGTTTCCGGTTTGAGAAGCATACCGAGTGAGGAGCCGGAAGTGTTTGTAACCAATGCCGGTCTTTCTGCGTGCTTCCGCCACCACATCGTTATAGTATGCTAGCAAGTACTTATGCAAGGAATGTGGCGCTCCTCTCAGTATATTGTAGAACATAAACTGAAGACACTATCTCGACGAAGGGAAAGGTACAAAACCTAGAAGCCCTCCCTACAAGAAAAACAAGTCTGAAGTATATATAACAAATGCAGATGTCACGCTTCCAACTTTACCAAACAGCGAAGCATTACCCCAATACAGGAATTACTTAAGATTTGAAGCATCGTGGTAAAAGACAATCGAATAAATAGTGATGATAAATAGTTTGAAAACGTATAATACATACTATAAATTACCTGTATTTTATGCATAAGATCGATTCACCAACAATAATTTATTTCTTCTCAAAATATAATAATTTATTTTTTCTCAAAATACACTATTATCATTTTCTCGGATTTAGAATAATAGTAATTGCTATATAAGACTATTAATATTAGTATGCAAGAATAACTCTAGACAATAGTTCAGTAAAAGCTCACATAACTCACAACACTATAACACAATATTGAAGAGAAGAGTCATTGACGTGAATATCCCCTCAGTTAACAGTAATTCACGAGAAATATTTTAAACAAGCAACACATTTCACACAATGGTGATCGCTCTAATATTTGTATTTTATTAAATTCTGTATAAGAAATGCACAAAAGAGTAAATTAATGTATGCAGTATGACTATAATGTTCGAATAGTGTGAATAAACTCTTAAAAGAAAAGTTAATTGCATGTGAATTGATTACGTAGTTGTACTATTAAAGGCAATGAGAATCATAAGATGTGTAGTGTCTGTTGATTCTCTTTTTAATATGAAGATTATTGTTTAGTTAGTGTGGAAATTCTAATTGTATTTTGTGGAGTTTTAACCACTTTCACATCAGCACAATTGCTTTAGGACCACAAATTAATGCACGGTATGTTGTGCATTAATTGGTGATAAGCAAGACGGTACGTGATAAGTAAGCGCTCAGGGATAATAATACTTGATGGTATGATTCTCAATATATATTGTTTCATAAATACCTATAATTTTAACGTAAAGAACGCAATGATTTTCTATGGCGGAGGTAATCTATTTATCTATTGGTCTAAGTCAGGGGTGGGCACTGGCCACACAATGTGCTTTTCTGTGCCGAAAGATAGAATCGCAGTGCCTTTACCATTTTCTTTTCGTTTTTTTTTTATTTCAGGGGATACTGAGTAATTATAATGAGGTGGTAGGTTTTATTGAGGTACGTACAATGGTACATATTTTCAACATGAATATCGGTATTAGATTTATCATTAGCAATAAAAGGAATTAATAAATGAAATATAATGGAGTTTTTTTTCATATGAAAATAAATAACAATAAAATCAAATATAAGTTACATTGCATATTCAATGATAAGTAACTCATGATAGTCACAGAAAAATGACAATGGCTACCCAATTTATTGGTAAAATAATTTAAATCGGACACTACTGTAACAATAAACAAAAGTACCCTATAAACGGATAAAATTGACTATTAAGGTCAAAACAAATATAACGATCTTCAATTCTTTGGCCATCCCCATCAATATTATCCTTGGTATTTTTAAAGCAGTTATTGCTAAAAATTCTAAAAAAAATTGGAAGAAAATGAAGCACCGTTTCTCTCATGTACTTGCACTAGTGCTACTCTCAGTGCCAATAGAGCTCTGAGTGCTGCCTTTGCCTATCCCGGTGCTAGAACTATTCGTCACTTGGACAAATAAAACTAATAAATATAAAATTAGATTTTTTATTA
This sequence comes from Caprella mutica, assembly GCA_947561585.1. Lineage (NCBI taxonomy): Eukaryota > Metazoa > Arthropoda > Malacostraca > Amphipoda > Caprellidae > Caprella > Caprella mutica. The sequence goes on from CANNZV010004003.1 coordinate 13,533, forward strand.
TAATATAATTTTTACTAAGCTGGTTATTTTCGCAAATAAAAAATATTCAAATTTTAACAAAAATGTAATATATCTAAATGCTCATGTAGACAGTATTGAAAAACAATATAACTCATATATTAACTAATATTGCTATATTGTATCAAAGAAAATATTGACATTCATGAATAGAATCACTGAAACAAGACTAAACTGTAACACAGTGGTAACTGTTCTCTTTGTTGGCAGTACAAACAATTGATTTTTTATTGCAATGCCAATTTTAAAACAAAGAAAAGTAACAAATTATGTTAAAATTTGCAAACTCTAGGCAACAATATTTCAGATTTGAGATACGAAAATTAACGAAATTTTGTCAAAATTTAATATTGTGAGCAACGGGCTTCTAAAGAGATATTTTATTATTTGCGTCGTAATTGCTGATCACATTGAAGATATGTTTATTCTTTCTTATCCCTTTATTTTCTCTTTTGGTGGATTTTAGTACTTTGAGGATATAGTTGAAATTTAGCAATAGCTTGATTTACTTCTCTGTTCTAATTAAAAGCATCAATGAGAACACACAAATTTGGATGAATTATACCTAGCAAACCATTCAATGCCGAGTAGAATGGTATTACTATCCTTTTCAATAAAAATATTATTATAAAAAAATATAATTATATATATGTATTTATTTTATTTGTAATTATCAATATATTATAGGGTAAAAGTGCATTATACCAACTACTTATTTTGTTCAAAAAAAATTAGCTCCCTTTAAATGAATGCACTTCCACCAATAATAATTATATTATAAATTATACTCTTTTATTTCCAATCGGCGACAAAGAAGACAAATTGTCCAGCGACGAATTGTCCGGCAACGAATTTTCCAGGGACGAATTGTCCGGCGACGAATGGTCCAGACACCGCCCACCCCTGGTTTAACTACTCACAGTGATAGAGGGTATAATGATCCAATTACACAGTCACAAATTATACGAACTGGTGTGAAAAAAAGGCAGTCCCATTTGGTATAGTTCAGCAACTGACCAATAAAAGATAGATGATGATTATATTCCTCAAGAGAGACATATTAATTACAGTGTCACTTCTTCATCCAATATAATATATAACTGCTGTTCCTGGAATCATTATGCAATTGCCTTTGTCTCATTAATATTATATGAAGGAAAATATGAAGATCCAAATTAAATTCATAAATTTTTGAAATGGAAGTAAAACTTCAAACTACTTCCGAAAATAGATGTAAATAGATGTGTATTTCGTAAAATGTATGCATACAAGCAAGAAATATATGAAATAATTTTCTGTTATCAATGATATAAGGTTTGGACACTGTAGATAACAGAGTCCATAAAATTTCATTTTAAGTCATTGAAATAAAAAGGCAAGCATTCACATACATTATATAATCTTGATAGATTTAAAGACATACAAATAGCAAAATATTCCAAAGACCATACTATGTCCTTTCAGAATATAAAAACAAAACAATATTTCAGAAAATACGCACCAAATCATATAAATAACTTGAGAACTTTTTACTACCAATATACATATTTAATATAACCTGGAGATTTTGAGAAATTCCAATCAATTCAGTCTACCTCAATCAAAGAAATAAATAGATTAATTCCCTCTCATTTAACCTATAATATTATATTATCAGAAATTGAAATTCTGTAGAATGTGGGAGATAATGTCTCATTCTCCAGAAACATTTCCGTGTGTTGGTCCCATTGCCAAGACTTACATCTCCAGTGAAGTAACACACACATTTCTATTTCATTCCTTCACTTTATCAGGGCAGAGTATTTTTACATGTGGTTAATAATAGAAACTGTGGCCATTGTTGAAGGCAGTATGGGAGAATATTTTTATCTCTCTCCACCTAATCAGAAACTGAAAAAGGTCGAATAAAAGCGTCACACTACAATCTTCTAATGGAACTTTTTTGCTACAAAATCTTATAACCATTGAAATTTGTGCACAATAGAAACTTGAACCGGTTTTCCTTAAGAACGGTTTTCAACTAGAATTTGGTCATTCAAAATTCATATTTGATTCCAATTATTATATTAATTTTGTTTGATTGAAGAAAAACATATTGTAATGTTTATATTAACATCTTGTTTTACGCTATGAAAATAATATTTAAACACGTTTGAAGATCTACAAATTGATGTTTACTACAAATAGTTCTCTATACATATATGATAAAAATAATATATAACCTTCTCTGTTGAATTTCTATGTAGCTACATGAATTTATAAGTTCTGCATTAAAAATTTTATTAATATGTTACTGATCAGGTAAGCTAATCAATAGAAAACAGCCACATAATACCTTAATTAACTAACTATAGTTTAATATGACATTATTATCATCTAAGTAATGCAAAAGTCGTGCATTAACATCTTTTGAAGTAGACTATAGAGCACTTGTTAATGCTATCGATCTATAACTTGAAGGATTAGTTGGGTCCTTAATGGGTTTACTGAAACAAATAATAATTGCTCGTGTCGTAGCAAGAGGAATTCACTCGATAACCAATAACCAAATTAGATCATAAAGGTGGAGGAGGCAATTTAGTTCCCTCAGATAGGTGACGAAATATGAAATAATATAATTTATAATTTCAACTCACTAATGCTGATTGCTTTATTATATCCTAAATCCTGTAGCATAGAAAAATCAATGGCAATTATTAATTCTCCTATTTAATTACCTGAATTGCATTATATAGTACTCTTCATCACTACTGACGTCTGAAACAGAATCCCCCACTATACCTGCTATATTCCTTGGGTTGTGAGTGAGAATTCCATTTTGTGAGAGAAACTGAGCATTTAGCTGGTATTTTCCTCTAATTTTACCAATTGGTTTCAATATTTTTGACATTAGTGTGTCTTAGTGTAGGTCAGAGAAACAGTCTTAATTGTCTGAGTTTCCTCTGCGCTTTCTGCTTCACGTTCCCTGACAAAGATGTCATTCTATTGAGATTTAATTTATTTTATTTTTATGTTTCATCTTAAAATGTAAAAGTACTCTAGTTTTATTTAGGTATACACTGAAATAAAAAAGATAGGGTTTTCTAAGTTTTGAATTATTTGAACAGTAAAAACTTATAATTTCTCTCACAGTGACCTTTAAATGTTTCTTTTTTCATCACCTTCACACTAACTACACCTTCCTCAGTATATTAATTAATTAAATCCCTCTATCATTCTTACAGAAGCTCCATTACGTTTATTGTTGCGTCAGTCAATTCTTTCTTCTGGTTCTTGTCTGTAACTTTGTCACCTTCTCCCCATCCAGCTTCACAACCTCTAGATTCTGCAAGATTTCTTTTTTTAGTAAAGTGATATTCTCGATGTCTGGTTCCCTATTGATAGCACTTCAATTTATACATTCTGTTTTGAAAACTGTGCTACTTATAGAAGTTCTCATAGTGTGAAGAGCTGCTTGCTGAGTTGTTGACTCTACTTTTGAAGAGAAGATGCATTGAGATTAGTCTGATGTTGGATTTTGATTCGTGATAGGAAAAGAAAATCTTTGGTCTTCCTTACTTTTTACTACGACTGGCTGATAGCAGCAGATTTTTACCTGCTTCAGGTATTGTTTCTGTTTCAAATCTCGAACTATGAAAATCATCGTTTCATTCCGATTTACTTTATCGTATTATCGTTGAAAGTATCGAGACTATCGATAAAGCTACATCATGCTACTGACATAGCATAGTCATGAACAAATCAATGCATTTATTGTTAACCCTTTATACCATAAATTAATTTGGACCTGAAAAAAATTGAATTTTCATGATATTCTTGTAAGAAAAAATAATAAAAAAAACTTTAATCTTTTATTTCTGAAAAAATCACAATGTGTCTCACTAGTGTTTGAAAGAGAGAACACAGGAGTTCAATTAGTCGTTTAATTAAAATATCTCAAAAGATCTCGCTAAATACATCATCTGAAAAATGGCATATAGGTATGTTGTCTTATGGTCATTAAATTGAAAATTAATGTAATTACCAAAACTTTTTTAGCTAGACTAATTATGATAAACTGTTCAAATATAATCATTTCAACGATTTATTGTTTAGTCAAACGTTTTAGATGGTGCATCCTCTTTATGTTTATATGATGCCAGTGGACTGTAACTTTTATGGTGGCAATTCTAGATATTGGCAATAACTCAGATGATATTTTGTTATTCATATCCACTTTGATTCGGATTAAAACGAACTCGCGTATAAAAATTAGTGTATTGAAATATTGAAAATAATAGTTCATATGAAATTGCCTCAAGTCACGGTAGAAATGTAATAATCTATTGGAGATATATAGGAAAAATTATATAGGTATATGATACTATAAATGAACATTTCAATCTGAAAAATCATAATGTAATAATTACACAAATTTGTATAAGAAATTTTGATGTAGAGTGCAGTTTAAATTAAATTAGTGATAAATTTATAATTTAATTAATTAATTCCTTTAGAGAAATAATTTAATAAGAATTATTGATTATTATTCAGAACAACAATAAATATTACAAATAAGTTACAGCACACTGGACAACTTTCCTAATTTATTTCGTCTGTTTCAAGTAACTACTTGAAACAGTATATCGCTTCAATTATGAAGTTATGTTTTAATATAACAATGGAATAATACAAATTAAATTATTTATATAATAAAGAAATATAATATAATGTGGATAAATGCTGTCTTCGTCGAACAAGGAAAGGGTTATTAACGTGCTTAACATAAATGGCCGCTATGTGGTTTGATGTACTGAACACTTTATAGTTGCTTAATGACCTGGTAGGGGGGATGGGGGCAGCAGTTTCCCCGATACACATGTGTATATTAGAGTGTGTTAATATCTCCTTTACGAAAATTCATCAACGAAAAGTCTGATCGACGAAAAGTCTTTGGACGAAAAGTCTATCACCCTTATTTTAATACATTTACTCATAACCATATTTAAAAGCTAATTCAATCCACTGCACACTGTTGTTCAAATAGTCATTAATGATGATTCTTTAATCAAATTACTCAACTATTTAATATCAATTATATCTGTGAGTGAACTAATAACTAATAACTTTTGATCTTCCATCGAAGATTACGAGAATCAAATTCCTAACCTTGCGTATCGTATGACACAACAGATATAACTTTTTAGTGAGAGCTTATCAACCAATGAAACTTAGTTATACAGTAAGTGACAATACCAACCATAACACTGTACACCAACCATAACACTGTACAGTGTACACCAACCATAACACTGTACAGTGTACACCAACCATAACACTGTACAGTGCACACCAACCATAACACTGTACAGTGCACACCAACCATAACACTGTACACCAACCATAACACTGTACACCAACCATAACACTGTACACCAACCATAACACTGTACAGTGCACACCAACCATAACACTGTACACCAACCATAACACTGTACACCGCACACCAACCATAACACTGTACACCAACCATAGCACTGTACACCAACCATAACACTGTACACCAACCATAACACTGTACACCAACCATAACACTCTACACCAACCATAACACTGTACACCAACCATAACACTGTACACCAACCATAACACTGTACAGTGCACACCAACCATAACACTGTACACCAACCATAACACTGTACACCAACCATAACACTGTACACCAACCATAACACTGTACAGTGCACACCAACCATAACACTGTACACCAACCATAACACTGTACACCAACCATAACACTGTACACCAACCATAACACTGTACACCAACCATAACAATCTACACCAACCATAACACTGTACACCAACCATAACACTCTACACCAACCATCACACTGTACAGTGCACACCAACCATAACACTGTACACCAACCATAACACTGTACAGTGTACACCAACCATAACACTGTACAGTGTACACCAACCATAACACTGTAGAGTGCACACCAACCATAACACTGTACAGTGCACACCATCCATAACACTGTACACCAACCATAACACTGTACAGTGTACACCAACCATAACACTGTACAGTGCACACCAACCATAACACTGTACAGTGCACACCAACCATAACACTGTACAGTGTACACCAACCATAACACTGTACAGTGCACACCAACCATAACACTGTACAGTGTACACCAACCATAACACTGTACAGTGCACACCAACCATAACACTCTACACCAACCATAACACTGTACAGTGCACACCAACCATAACACTCTACACCAACCATAACACTCTACACCAACCATAACACTCTACACCAACCATAACACTGTACAGTGCACACCAACCATAACACTCTACACCAACCATCACACTCTACACCAACCATCACACTCTACACCAACCATCACACTCTACACCAACCATCACACTCTACACCAACCATCACACTCTACACCAACCATCACACTCTACACCAACCATTACACTCTACACCAACCATCACACTCTACACCAACCATCATACTCTACACCAACCATCACACTCTACACCAACCATAACACTCTACACCAACCATAACACTCTACACCAACCATCACACTCTACACCAACCATCACACTCTACACCAACCATCACACTCTACACCAACCATCACACTCTACACCAACCATCACACTCTACACCAACCATCACACTCTACACCAACCATCACACTCTACACCAACCATCACACTCTACACCAACCATCACACTCTACACCAACCATCACACTCTACACCAACCATCACACTCTACACCAACCATCACACTCTACACCAACCATCACACTCTACACCAACCATCACACTCTACACCAACCATCACACTCTACACCAACCATCACACTCTACACCAACCATCACACTCTACACCAATAATCACACTCTACACCAACCATCACATTCTACACCAACCATCACACTCTACACCAACCATCACACTCTACACCAACCATAAAACTCTACACCAACCATCACACTCTACACCAACCATCACACTCTACACCAACCATAACACTCTACACCAACCATCACACTCTACACCAACCATCACACTCTACACCAACCATCACACTCTACACCAACCATCACACTCTACACCAACCATCACACTCTACACCAACCATCACACTCTACACCAACCATCACACTCTACACCAACCATCACACTCTACACCAACCATCACACTCTACACCAACCATCACACTCTACACCAACCATCACACTCTACACCAACCATCACACTCTACACCAACCATCACACTCTACACCAACCATCACACTCTACACCAATAATCACACTCTACACCAACCATCACATTCTACACCAACCATCACACTCTACACCAACCATCACACTCTACACCAACCATAACACTCTACACCAACCATCACACTCTACACCAACCATCACACTCTACACCAACCATAACACTCTACACCAACCATCACACTCTACACCAACCATCACACTCTACACCAACCATAACACTCTACACCAACCATCACACTCTACACCAACCAATACACTCTACACCAACCATCACACTCTACACCAACCATCACACTCTACACCAACCATCACACTCTACACCAACCATCACACTCTACACCAACCATCACACTCTACACCAACCATCACACTCTACACCAACCATCACACTCTACACCAACCATCACACTCTACACCAACCATCACACTCTACAACAACCATTACACTCCACGCCAACCATCACACTCTACACCAACCATCACACTCTACACCAACCATCACACTCTACACCAACCATAACACTCTACACCAACCATCACACTCTACACCAACCATAACACTCTACACCAACCATAACACTCTACACCAACCATCACACTCTACACCAACCATCACACTCTACACCAACCATCACACTCTACACCAACCATCACACTCTACACCAACCATCACACTCTACACCAACCATCACACTCTACACCAACCATAACACTCTACACCAACCATCACACTCTACACCGACCATCACACTCTACACCAACCATCACACTCTACACCAACCATAACACTCTACACCAACCATCACACTCTACACCAACCATCACACTCTACACCAACCATAACACTCTACACCAACCATAACACTCTACACCAACCATAACACTCTACACCAACCATCACACTCTACACCAACCATCACACTCTACACCAACCATCACACTCTACACCAACCATCACACTCTACACCAACCATCACACTCTACACCAACCATCACACTCTACACCAACCATAACACTCTACACCAACCATCACACTCTACACCAACCATCACACTCTACACCAACCATAACACTCTACACCAACCATAACACTCTACTCCAACCATCACACTCTACACCAACCATCACACTCTACACCAACCATCACACTCGACACCAACCATAACACTCTACACCAACCATCACACTCTACACCAACCATCACACTCTACACATAACCATCACACTCTACACCAACCATAACACTCTACACCAACCATCACACTCTACACCAACCATCACACTCTACACCAATCATCACACTCTACACCAACCATAACACTCTACACCAACCATCACACTCTACACCAACCATCACACTCTACACCAACCATCACACTCTACACCAACCATCACACTCTACACCAACCATCACACTCTACACCAACCATCACACTCTACACCAACCATCACACTCTACACCAACCATCACACTCTACACCAACCATCACACTCTACACCAACCATCACACTCTACACCAACCATCACACTCTACACCAACCATAACACTCTACACCAACCATCACACTCTACACCAACCATAACACTCTACACCAACCATCACACTCTACACCAACCATCACACTCTACACCAACCATCACACTCTACACCAACCATCACACTCTACACCAACCATCACACTCTACACCAACCATCACACTCTACACCAACCATCACACTCTACACCAACCATAACACTCTACACCAACCCTCACACTCTACACCAACCATCACACTCTACACCAATAATCACACTCTACACCAACCATCACACTCTACACCAACCATCACACTCTACACCAACCATCACACTCTACACCAACCATCACACTCTACACCAACCCTCACACTCTACACCAACCATCACACTCTACACCAACCATCACACTCTACACCAACCATCACACTCTACACCAACCATCACACTCTACACCAACCATAACACTCTACACCAACCATCACACTCTACACCAACCCTCACACTCTACACCAACCATCACACTCTACACCAACCATCACACTCTACACCAACCATAACACTCTACACCAACCAACACACTCTACACCAACCATCACACTCTACACCAACCCTCACACTCTACACCAACCATCACACTCTACACCAACCATCACACTCTACACCAACCATAACACTCTACACCAACCAACACACTCTACACCAACCATCACACTCTACACCAACCATCACACTCTACACCAACCATCACACTCTACACCAACCATAACACTCTACACCAACCATCACACTCTACACCAACCATCACACTGTTTATGAAATTAAAAGATTGTTTCCCTAATTTCAGATTTCATAATCCAAATTAAGTGAATATTGAAATCCACTCATTAGTAAATTTTGCTGGGATGTAATTGTAATAATTATGATAATGCGGGCGTCATTAATTTTATTACCCATCAACATTATCGGAATTTTCTAAGATTAAAATTCATTTTTAAATTGGAGTAACTAGAAAATACAACAATAGAGCATCAGATGAAGAATTAAAAACATACCACTTGGTATCTCAACTATTGTTGTAAATTTATATTTATACTAAATTTGAAGTCTAGCATTTAAACTCCAAATTACTTTATTTCACAAAAATATATTTCGTTCTTCTAAAGTCATATCTGTTTGAAGTTGTTGCAAATAAACTTGTTACCTAACTGCCACAGTATAATATTTGTGTTACACTGCAGCTGAGTTGCTCTCTGCAGTTGAGGTCAAGATAGCAGAAACATAACAGCTTCTTAGTTCCTCAAATCTTGAATTTCAGACACCAGCAAAATTATTCTCGGCATTTAAAGGAGTTCTGCAGCAGCCGAGTACTTAGAACTTCAAAATGTCTCACCAAACCTCCAAACAGATTTTCACTTTCCAGAGAAAACGATAAGGGGAGAAGTTCCTGAATGGGATCTTCTTTTTGCAGCTCAAATGTGTCAAAAAGGATAGATGATAGGAAAATTTATCCTCCAGACCAATGGTGGTTCATTGAAGTAGAAATAATGGATGAGAAACATCACCTATGAGAAATGAAACCTCCGACTGTGATGAAAAATATTTCATTAAATCTCTAAGATTTCTAAGATGAGGCTTAGACTTACTTCACAATATTGCTTTGTAGCTTTTCAATTCATTAAATAATGAATAAAGTTCTCTCATATAAAGATGTCAGTAAATGGAAATCAAGTTCAAAAACATTTGATTTTATTTACTAAAATCTATTTGTAATTCAGGTAATTAGATCGTATTTGTGAATGACTATCAAAGTGAAATATGTTAGCTTTTTAACGGCACTTCTATAATTAAACCATCAATGGACTACCAATAAATATTAGTATTTTCCATATAATAATTAGATGAGAGTATTGGAATATTACATCAGAGTTGCTAATGACGATGTGGTGCAATAGATCACTACAGGCCTATCCAATTAGGCGATAATATCTTCAAGGGTTGATGATGATGCGCACAGCCAAGCCTGGTAATGCGTTCACGGAGTTGGAGCTGGCTGAGTTTCATCTCTTTCAGACCATATTACGGACCGGGGGAGTCCTTATCAGTGCCTCATTAGATTATCTACGGCCAGAAGATGACATGATGCACCAAGCTCCAGAGAATTGCGTTAAATCTTATTATGTGGGATAATCAGAACATTCCCAGACATTTAGATCAGTATTGAATTGCGAATGGTGTTGTTATTGAACTCAATACCATTAGCACTGTTTACTAAATATTTACCAAGTAAAACAGTTACAGTTCTCTCATCGTTTCTCCTTATTTGTTCTTATAACTTTAAGTATTATTTGTTCCTATTATTTATTTGCTATCTTAAAGTGTATTTTTCTGTCAGACACACTGTGACAATCGATATATTTCTCACACTTACAGTTCACCAAACGACTTAAGTTGCGCGCAAACCAATTATATTCTTACTTCAACTTCAATCACATATAAATATTTGCTTAAGGGAAGTCTTTGAATTATTTATAGGTTGATGTACTTACAGTGTTGTTAGCAGTGGTCGTAATGCTGGCTAGAAGATGCATTGCAATAAGCGTAAAGACCCAAAGTATTGACTGACTGACATCATCATTCGTGGTCCCTTGTATTATGTGCTATTCAATGCTCAGGTAATAAATCGAAGGACATTTGGGGAATTGGATCCTCCACGGAGACACCAATCTCGTGCCTTATTGCTCAATAATATATTGTAAGCTCTACAGCACTTGTGGAATTGAATTCTCTATAGACAGATATTGCATTTTCAGTCGTGTATCTCAATAAAGTAAATATTTACCCGCGATATTGACATCAAATTCACCAACATCGATTTCTAAGGTAAAGTTATTTTCCTGACCACCGAATAAATTAATGAATTTATAAATGATTGAATTTCATTGATAACTCTGTTACTCTCAAAAGTAATTAAATGGTGATTTTTCTATTATTATAAATAAAACAGAAAGTTCAACAGAATGTTCTTTTTAATTGAATTAAATCTGATTTACGACAAATTCGTCTTTTGGTAACTTTGTCCTTCGGCTAATCCGTATTTCGGTAAATCCGTTTTCGGCAAATTTGGGATTATAAGGCAAACATGTATTCGGAGAATTCGGTTCGGTAAATTAGTTTTCGGTAAATTTGGTCTCGGCAAATTCATTTTCGGAAAATTAGCCTAGACCTGCAGAAAAGTTACTTATTGATTAAAGTCACTTACCAAGGAAAGTGATGAAAAGGGTCACAAGCACCAGTGACTGCACTCATGGCTATCTGGGAGAAATTCTCTAGAGGAAAAAATCCTCAAGCGGAAATAATCTGCCGTGGAAAAATATCCCCAGAAAAAATCCTCCGGTATAAAATCCTCCTAGACAGCATCTTTGTGCCCAATTTTTCTATTGTTAGTTTTAATTATTTTACCATCAGTCTATAGTTAAATAGTTAACTAGTTTCTTTCTACTGTGTATATATAATATATATGTTACATGTATGCATGGTTAATTAAATGTTACAATTACCTAAGGTATAGATGACTGTAATTCAATTTTAAATGAGTAAATCTCTTACCTCAAAGTCTTTTGTAATAAAACAATTATTTCAGGAATTCTAAGTTCCTCTAATTTCCTCTAACACTCCTCTGGAGAATCGCAATAATAATATTTTATTGATTAGACTGCGCAAAAATTTGACGAATATAATTCTATTACAGACTGTAACAGCAAAGCCATAGCATACAATTTAAGATTTCAGTTTTGTATAGCGTATTTACAGTTTTCATATTCTATGTGACGTTAGATAGCTACAGTCTAAAAGCTTCATATTTGTTTATTCAAACTGTTGTAATTTGATACTATAAGTACGTGATTTTCTTTCTGATATTGTCCTTTTCTTTTTTTGTATGTATTTTAGAAAAAAATGGAGTAAAATGAATATTATTTATTCTCTTTTTGACGTGGAGATATTCATTCTTCGTTGGATGTTTTCTGGGGATAATTTTCCTCGGGGATTTCTTCAGAGGGTATTTTTTCTTAGGGGGAATTTTTCCTCGGGGGATTTTTTCCGCTGAGATTTTTCCGCCGGAGATTTTTCCGTCATTTTTTTTTCCTCCGGGTATTTTTTCCTAAACCCGCATTCACGGATGGTATGTGAAGTGATTCTTAGTGACAGTAACTTAAGCTAAGAATAAAAGACCTACAGATAGTAAAAATATCATAGATAAGGTTAAGATAATTAAAAAAATATAGAAAAAAATATTATCAATATGAATGATATAGTACTTTTTACTGACTTCATGCAAGTTACAAATATATTCTCTGTAATGATTCATCACGGCATTTAATTACACTAATCATTTGCAATAATTAAAATGTATTTCAACTTCCGGTGAAAGCGAGCAAACGCTATATATACTTACATGTAATCTGCAGATTGGATCGACATTTAATAATAACTTGTATTATATTAGTAAAAATAACTGAATTATTTGTACTGCAAGATTGACTCAATTGGTTTGTATAAATCCTTCTCACAGCAAATACCATCGTTAACTGGTTCTTAAGATTCATAGACAAACTTGGAATGATTTATGACCATTAATTTCCCTGATTTCTCGCGAAACTATAGTGAGTAAGTTTCCTAAGTACGACGCAATTACGATATTTACATACAGTAATGACTACTCTACAAATTTAGAGATTCCGGAAGACTTAACAGAAACTTTCCGTCATACAAATCATTGAAACGTCAACGCACCAATTTAAAACTTTGGAAATATAATAACAACAGAAAAGTTCCCTAATTTTAGGCAATCAAGTGCCTCGCTCAACATCGGTTCATTCAGGTGGACGGACGGGCGAAAAGGAATCTAGTCTGAGGGACGGTAGGTGCTTCGTAAAAACTTTTCTAAAGCCTGCCAATGTCAATCGTACTCTCAATAATTCCGTCAATGTTCAATAATTGAAGGAGATGCATTGTAATTATTTAATTATGCGTTGGTTTGATATTTTATTAAGTAAATTTAAAGATAGAATACAAAAGTCATTATAATTTCATCTGAAATCATTTCACATTGCATTTTTAAACAATTTGTCACAATTACTTCAAAGATAAATAATAAATATTCATTTCTCTGTGACTACAATATTAGTACAATAGAGGAGACATGTGAGCCCCATGAACATTCAATAATAAAATTTTATATTCTCAGGTAGCTATAAATTCCTGCACGGGACTAAAAGCCAGAGCTCTAAATTCGGTGGCAATCCTTACAGTGATCCTTCCTTCAGTTGCCATCAGCAAAACCTAACAACGGTGACTAAAAATCTTCTTTGACAGAGGCAGCTTTCAGGAGATCAGCGCAAATTATCCAGGATTTACATGACAGTTTCTTGGCGCTTGCAAATCCATTTACTCCGCCCGTACTGGATTACCAAACCGTCAAGGTGAATGAGAAAATAAGGTGAGCGTACCCAGACTCCGCTACAATATTTTATATCAGTTTCACCATAAAAACCTTTGAATATGCATGTGCTGCCTTCAAGTTTTGGACAATAGTTTTGTTCTCAAATATTTGAACGGTTCAATTTTTATCGAATGAGAAATATGCACAAAGAAATAGTAATGTTGAATTGAGACAAAACTTATTGCACAAAATTTAAATGCAGTTACATTTAAAATGTATCGCAATATAGCACATAACTAACCCTTATTTTATATCAGATAAATTGATGAGCAAATACAAAAAATTATTAATTATATTCAAGGCCATTCGTTTAATGTACAGGTTTTCTCAGTGTGACATTCAGTTGAACAACACTGAGGGAAAAGTTAACTCATATCTAATGGGTCATCAATTTATGCTTTGAATCAATTTTCTTGCTTTCATAGCGTACTTTATTCATGTTTTAACATGCATTAAAAAACTATGACGTGGTGTGTCACCAAACATTAGTGAACTCAAACTATAACATATTGTAACTCACAAAGACTGTTAATTCAATGTATCTGGTGTATAAATTAACTTACTATGAGACTTGACACTACTAGTATAGCTACTGCAACCCTAGTTGTTATGTATAGCTTTAACTATCATATTTTGATGAAATGGACCAATTACAGTAAATGCATAAATAATTCATTATCTACTCCATCACTGTTGGTCCTGCTTCATACCCTTCACCTTCTTTGCACAATCTCGAGATTGTCGCGCATTTTCATTGATCCTAAAAACGCGCAGCGCATTACTGAGATTGTTAAAATCGGCGAATCTCGTGAAAAAAATTCATTCACTCCTTGCTCTGCACATGCGTATAGCAAGCGAATGTGCTGGTTTCAAGGGTTTACCCTCACCAAGAGTCATGCTGTTCCCCATCAATGACCATAGGGACATGAGAGGTACTCACCAATTCCACTCCTCTTCAAGTCCATCCCACCACTTCAAGTACTTTCTCGCTCTAACTGGAGACTGATTGAACCAAATATTGAAAACTTGAAACTATCTATTGAAAACTTATATTGAATATTTATTGAAATTAATTTCACATTATTAATTAATATAAATCCTAGAATAGGCTTAAGAGTCCCCAGTAAAAATTGTTTTTCATAGGTATATATAATATATAATCGGGAGCATTGAAATGAAAACTGTCAAATGGGGCTAATAATGAAAACAAATTATAAACTTCATTCTATATTGCATCGGATCTATAGTTCTTATTGCCCTCAAATGTTGCAGGTTCTTTCTGTAAATTTTCTAAGTATTTTGTTGATTTTTTAGATATATTTATTAATGCTAGATCCGAAAATTCGTCATAGCTAGGAATATAACAAAAAGTAACCTTTAATAATAAATGGCTATTGAAATTCTTTTTGATTCATGAGCAAAAGGAAACTTCCGATGCAAGTGTCGCATAAAGTCACATGCAGTCATATGTCCATGAGCCATAATCACATTAATAGGGAAATTCGGTCGAATAATGTCAATTTTTGTCATTATCCCAACTAGGAGGTAATAATTAATCTCATTATGCTAACTTGAATTAAAATTCCACTATTCAATGGAGTAATTGCAAAAATGATTTTCAAAAAGTTTCACGTACATTTTTCTCTGTATTTAAAATGTTCGCTCAACTGTGCTTTATGGCAATCCAAGAAACTCTCAATACAAACAACATCCATGAAATAACCACCTAATTAGATGTCCTTAAAGGTAGACATGATTTTACTAAATTGGTAGAGACAGTTTTCTTTTTAAATTCCCTAAAAACTGTCTTTTTCCTTTTTGTGTCCTGATAGCGTGCCTTGATATTTATTACTATTTAACATCTTAAATAAAATATTTATTAGAAGGATGTTAAATTCTTTATAAGTTCGATGGCCTCTGTTGCTCTGTTGTTTAATTTTACAGAGTAATTAATTTGACGTCTAGTTTTGCAGGACGAGAATATACCTATTTTAATGGCAACAATTATTAATAATTATAGCTCCTCAAGCAATTTTAATGTAATGTCGGCACTCTAGCCTTACAAACTGACAATAAATTATAATAATAAGTTATGTTAGATTTTTTGTAAGATATAAGTAATGATTAGGTTATATTATATCATTGAGTGGCAAGAATTATTGCTACTCAATCTTTTTAAATAAATTGGCACTTAACCTCTCAATATATAATACACTTCTAGTTATAGTTATCATTAAACTACTGAACACAGTCTATTATAATAATGTAAATGTTTATTTTGTGATGAGTAAATACTATTATTCAGTTAAACAATGTAAGAAAGAATCTTAGAATAACGAAATGAAATAATCCAGTTCATTAAAAAGCATTTGTGAATTTCTAAAATTACATTTCTTACTTTTATCTCTCTCCTTAAAGTCACTTATACTAAAAAGTGTTATTTGATCACTGTTATATTTGAGTTAATTGATGCTAAAAATGTCACTGAATCTAAGTACGATTAGAATATTAGTGAACCCAATAGAGAATATATAACTGCTTCAAGTTTGATGGTGACCGGACAACTCGCCGCCGGACAATTCGCTGCAGACAATTTGCCGTGAGGACAACTCGCCGCTAGGACAATTCGCCGCCAAAACAACTCGCCATGTGATATATGTTTTAACACCGTATACACCATTTATGCATAAAAAATATTTTAAATATAAGCTACGTGTTGTAAATTAATTTATTATTATTATTGCGTATTTGAAAAAGTTTTCTTTTCCATTTCAAAAGTTAAATATAATGTTTTTTAACTATAATATAAACATAGTGTGTGTTCTAAATTAACAATAAAAATTTTCTTCTTTCTATTTTGCAAAAAATAATTTGCCATTGGAAAGAAAACAAGTTCAGGTGTTTTCTTAAAACGTTTAATCACCTGTAAAATTTACTTTCGTTTAAAATTAGTACATCAGTGCAAACGAAAGATTTTTTAACTACGAAATCTTAGATTTTTGTCTTAGGTAGGCTAATAAGTTACATTTACTATCACCTCTTCATTTTCCTCTTCTATTCGTGAGTGCAGTCGCCTGTACTTGTGTTCCTTTTTATATCATCCCTTGGTAAGTGATTGCATCCACGAAGTAGCTTTTCTGCATCCATTAGAATTGTCACGGACTGGTGGTTGATGCCTTTGTCCAATGAGTCACTATGCTTTCTGACTTCTTCTTCCTGCCCCTTGTATTTAATTTATTTTTGACGTCAACTAAAAAGACCTTCGTTTTAAAGCAGACGTTAAACACTCAGCTTATTATAGAAGCAAATCATTGTTCAAATTTATAACATTTTTAAATATATTTAAATGATGTATACGCTGGCAAAACATTAATCACGCGGCGAGTTGTTCTGGCGGCGAGTTGTCCTAGCGGCGAGTTGTCCTAACGGCGAATTGTCCGTGGCGAGTTGTCCGGCGGCGAGTTGTCCTAGAACCAAGTTTGATGTACATTATTTTAATTATTTAATATTTATATTCCTCTGATTATTTTGGTTATTTATAACGGTTTATTTTTATATCTAGATTGGTAAGAGGTTTGCCTTTCCTCAAAACATGCTCAAATTAATTATGTCACATTTTTATAATTCATTTTTATATCTGCTACTGAATGCGTGCCTTCAAAAGTGACCTTTAAATATATTTATTTTGTAGACACTGATAAAAAAATTTAATTTTATAATTACTTTAATTATCCCCGTCTTCGCTTTTGCTCATAAACATATAAGAATGTTAATTTAGTTATAAAAACAATTTATTAAATTCATATCAGAATAGATTATTTCGTATCCATCCTTCCCAGGCAACCTCATTAATAGGTTAGTGTGACGAACAGACAGACAGAAAACGCTATTATACTGTCTCACGACTAATAGAGTTCATTGTATTTCTTCTATTCATTATTTCCATGAAAATTTACAAACTTTAGTAATAATTTTCATTAATGAGGTATTGCAGGTTTTCAGGATCGTCCTATTCATTTGTAAAATGCATATGCAGTTGGTTTATAAATAATATGTAACCTTATTCAAGGAAAATGATAAAAACCTCGGTATAACCTGTAAAATCTATTAAAAAATCAAAATTTGATAAAACCATCAAAAACTATATACAGGACATTAGGACATTGAAATCACAATATTTTGTGTCTCATCTAACCTATAAATCTTATAAGGGACGTGTCCCTGAAACTAATCATGACAGAGAAAGTCATTGTCATACAAGATTTTGTTTTTCTACCCAAAGTTTTCACTTCTTCATAACAGTGCGATGCTGTCTGGTGAAACGCTTGATATGGAAGTTCCAAATTCTTCAGAACATAAAGCCACTCCAAATTTCCCAAGCTAGTTCGAAGATAAGTTTCTGAAAGTCGCAGGATCTCAAAGTTCGATTCGGAGAAGATTGTTTCGAAAGACATTAGAAGTTGTTCATCCTGTGTGATAGAAATGGCGGCTTGCTGAGTTCTGCATCATAAATTATCCTCTAAAATGTATACCATTTCACCAATATATTCTATGAGCACGATTTATCTAATTATGTAAAACCGTGATGTAGTTACAGTGGTAGCCGGTAAATTGCTCGAAAGACAATTGCTCGAAAACAATTGCTCGAAAAACAATTGCTCGAATGAACAATTGCTCGAAAGACAATTGCTCGAAAAACAATTGCTCGAACGAACAATTGCTCGAATGGACAATTGCTCGAATGGACAATTGCTCGAATTATCAAATTGCTCGAATGAACAAAATTGCTCGAATTATAAAATATCACAGTTTTCGATTTTATAAAAGTCAGTTATTCATGAAGTGGAGCTGCACCTAACAATCCTTGTTTCTTTTTAGTAATTGATCATTAATCAATCTATAAATGATTTTAACTATTTTTCATTCTGCATAATCTTTTTTTAGACCGTTTGTGTCATCTCGTATGTAACATGCGAATTGGAATCATGTGGTGAATCAGTACCATTCATGTTTTTTATCATAAAAACCGAAATTTTCTGTAGATTTATTAAAACTCTGCCATAACTTTGAGTTATTTCACCTATTGAGGTACCACATACAGATAGGCTAGTAATAAATAAATTTTCGGGTTTTATGATAAAAAAAAACATGAATGGTACTGATTCACCACATGATTCCAATTCACATGTTACATACGAGATGACACAAACGGTCTAAATAAAGATTGTGCAGAATGAATAATAATTAAAATCATTTATAGAATGATTAATGATCAATTATTAAAAAGAAACAAGGATTGTTAGGTGCAGCTCCACTTCATGAATAACTGACTTTTATAAAATCGAAAACTGTGATATTTTATAATTCGAGCAATTTTATAATTCGAGCAAATGTTCATTCGAGCAATTGTTCGTTCGAGCAATTGTTTTTCGAGCAATTGTTCTTTCGAGCAATTGTTCATTCGAGCAATTGTTTTTCGAGCAAATGTTTTCGAGCAATTGTCTTTCGAGCAATTTACCTAGAACCAGTTACAGTTATGGCGAAATCATAGTAAATAATAGATCATATTTCTGCTCTGAGAAATGTATAGTCGTGTTAAAAAATTGGTTATTTCTTCAACGATGTCAGTAATATAATTTTTTTGCAGATATTTAATGTACGAATATATTGTTTATAAATAATTTCATAAAGAACAAATAAACGAAATATATCTAGTATCTAATTCATATAATCTTGAAAGTTTGTTTGCCATCAAAAACCACTGATGCTAATAGTGGTACAAGAAGCGAACAATTTCAAGTATTGTCCCATCAAAACTTCACTGAGATTTAAACGGCGATAAGAAATCCAGGTCCGCAATAAGAGAGGCCTGCTAGTCATATTGAACATGTAAATAGGGCAGAGAGCAATTTAGATAGCATTACGCATTTTAACGTTCAATGAATGTCTAAAGTCTCACATTACTGTGCCTCTAATTACTGCATGAATATTTAGCCAACTTTACAGCTATAACTTCCCTGTGCGCAATTTAGCAAGATTATTCTTGAGGATTAATGGAAGAAATCAGGAAAACTTGACCAATTTGTATCATATTCGATATCACAGAGTGCTATGTTTTAGAAAGGAGTTTTATTTAAGAATATTTCACTACCATTGCATATATATATAAGGCGATTTCTTGATAAGATGTTTTACTTGAATCAAATCGTATAAATGGTTGAAAATAAAAATAATAATATTTAAATCGGATCATATATCACTTCAAAAGATCTATTCAGCAAAAACAGTTTAAACTAATCAATAATTATGATTAGTATGTACATTCGTGAACATCACTCTGATATATTATTTAGATCCATTGCATGATACGAATCATTCGGATTAAATATTACTGAAGAAGAGTAGAAAAATGTTAGCAGTGTTTGAATAATATAAATGTGATGTACGTAACTTTATACAGTCTCTTCAATACTAATATTAATAGGGTAACAGAACCTTTGAGGTCTGTGGGACATACCTATTAAATGGCTATTATACAATTACCTAACGATTTTAAATACCTCCTTCACACACAGAAATAACTTTAGCAAACTATACATTTTTTTTAACTAAATTGTAGAATATTTAAATAAAGTTTCAATAGATAATTTAACTTGAACAACAAAAACCTGAATTACTTACTTTTTAATATTGACAGTTAGCATTTTAGTAAGTTCACTGCGAAATAACTAACTAATTTGTTAGAAGTTATAAAAGAAATTATAAATTGTTTATTCAAATTCAAAATGAAATTAATTATTCTTAGTTCATAGTTTTTCAGAGCCTCACATTAGTACATTGAAACTCTTTCCTCTACTGCAGTAGTAAAATAATTAAATATTATCAGGATTATGAAAAGGATCTTCTTTCGTATTATAATACATATTACATTATAATATAAATATAATAAACACTTAGTTACTATATTACTATTACCGCTCATACAAAATATAAAGAACTAGATTACGTGCACTTGGTAGAGCGCATACCTTTACCGCCGCTTATCCGTTTCCTACTAAAATCTAATTAACTGGTGACTGGATAGTGTTTAATCGACCCACCAAGTTTCAGGCAATATGGTTCAATACTGTTTGAGTTATAAATTACCATGACCTTGACCTTTGATCAGGTCGCTTCCAAAATTCTACCAGAAGGTCACTGGACATGGACCAATCGTTTCTTTAAATTTCAGGCAATTTGGTTGAATACTTTTTCAGTTAAGCGAATTACAAGATGATGAATAAATAAATAAATGCCGTCAATAATATAACTTCCCTGCATTCTGCGAAGGTAATAATTTGTGATTATAAATCTATAAAAACAGACTTAGAATAAAAACTATTTGAATAGGTAATCTATTTCTTGTTAATATTTAAATTTGATACATATCTGGTTTTTTCAACATTTCTTAATTTGAAAGGATTTTTCTCAAAGTTGTCAAATAACTTCTATCCAAATAATTTCCCAAACTTTTCTAGTCGACAATTAGTTCATTTTTAGGATGTGAACAAACGGAGTTTTCAACCAAATTGAACTTTGCAAACAGAAGCCTCAAAAGAATGACTATTTTTTTAATCAATCAGAGTAAATATTTGACAAAGGACGTTGCTAGCTCTATTATCGGCACGCTCTTCCCTCACAATTCAATCACGGAAAATTCGTTGAGTCGTTTGATAGAAAAGCCTTGGCCGCCATCCTAACAATTGAATATTGAAAAAGATGGTAAACTCCACTGCGCGCCAGTTTGCTCCAACATTCGGGCTACAAGCTAACTGAAATTCAGTTTGGACAAACCTTATGCTGCATGATTCGGACAATATTTTCAACTACGGATAGTTAGTACAGACAAGTATTTATAGAAGTAAGATATATATAATGATTTAAGCTGTATATAATGAGTCCTTAATTGGACTTTACAAATAAAGTGAATATAAAACTCATATAAACTAATATCTTCTTAGGGTAATAAGTTCAAATTGACTCATATCATTATTTGTCCAAGTTAGCATTAACTACATTTTCTGCGTTAAAGTCATTCCTCTGCAGTAAATCAGTTTGTATTTGTATCTTCTATTGTTAGCGAGAAGAAGAACATCCTACAAGTTTATGCTGCAGATTTACGGTGTCAACGAAAAATCAAATTTCATTTGGTTGAGAACGCGCAAACACTCATATTTTTCTTTCACTTCTTTATTTCAGATTCACTTCTTTGCCCCTTTCTTCTATATTCTCTTTTATTTACCAAACACTCTTGCGCTATTGAAAGTAACTATTGGACGACCACTTCCAGTGTGATTGATCTCTAGTTATTCTCAAACTGCTGGTTTAACAACTTTCTCTAACTTTACAAACTCAGGATCCGTCTAAACCGTGTGAAGTTGTTCAACAATATCTGAACTTCCATTTCTCATTTTAAGGTAACGATATCCAATAATTAATTGTTTTACAATGTCTCGGTTACAACATAAATTAGTAGTGATTTGATAAACATTATTTTGACAGTAGTTACTTGATCTTGTGGTGAAAAGTGTCTAAAGACCTTTTTCAAATTCTTTATATTATTTAATTAAATCAAAATTCACCTTTATGTATTATAGAATTTATTTGATCTTGATCAATTTATTCTAATTATTTCACAACTGTTCAATTATTTGGCAATTAATATTATCGAAATGTGAATTTGTTAGCAACTTGTTGAAATTAATTCATGACGTCAAGCGCATGTTTCAAACTCCTGTTTATTAGTTTACTCCAAACACGTAAACAAGGATTCAAGTTGTTTATCGTTAATGTTCCTTCTGAGTATTTACCTCAGGATAATTTAATGCCATCATGGTCAAGTGTGTTAGTTACGTATGTGGAATCGTGGACAATATTTAAATTGCGCATCGCGCTTTATTCAAGTTTATGTCTGAATCGCAAAATGGTTTTTGAAAACATTTCGCAATAAATAATTTGCGAAATAAACTTCATAAATAAATTCATCTCAAAATATTTGAATGATATGAAGATGCACCAGAATATTTTTGTCAGCTATCACATTTTATTGGAAGCGTTTGAAAAATATGTGTAAATTTCATAAATCAATTTATATTAGTGAATCATAACTTCAGTGAAACTCCTTATCTAATTTATCCCAACTATACTGGTTTGTGAATTCATGATTACTTATTATACGTTTTGAATTATTTATTGGGTGCTTTCACATAAAATCTACTCTTGTCAATAGTTCAAAAATGAACAATTGAAGGCTTTAAGAGCAGAAGAACCAAGAGGTAACACCATCAGAGAGTCACAAGGATAAAGGGACCATCAAAAGGGACAATATGCCCATCCAAGGATGGCCCCTGTGTACAGCCAGCTGTGCGCTCGACGCTTGGTTAACAACGGAGCAAGGTGAATCTCTCTCCATCACTCCCTCTTGGAACCTATGCACTCCATCCCGTACTCCCAAACCTGACAAAGGAAGAACCTCCACCAGGCCTAGGAGTATAATTTGGGTATAATCATTAGTTCCAAGATTTATCCTGGACTTGTCAGTCAAACCCGCCAATCATTGCCCCCTTCACATGGGCCGCCCGAAGGCAGTCCCTGAGACGGTGACAGGACGCAGGATGTGACCTGATCTCTCGCTGCGAAAAAGCGCCAGGTTTTCTCTAAGTTGGTTGATTGGAGTTGAAGTAAGAGTGCTGTCAGACTAAAGATTCATCAACACTCTCCTCTCAATTCCGAGGTTAAATAAGTGAGGCTCTTGACAGCTCAATAGGCCAGCTCACTGAGTATCCTGTCAAGTCGCCTTTTGTATGTGTCAACAGTCAGGTTGCTGACTACATTTTCTGGCAGTCTGTTCCACACATTACAGATCTTAACCAGCATGAAGTTCTCATGATGAGCAGTGGTGAACCTTGGTGGAGAAACCTTTCACCCGTGGTTGCAGGTGCGGTTCACACACAGTAAAAGTAGTCTTCGTGATCAATTAGACTTATCCCTCGAAGGATCTTAAAAGTCTCAATGAGTTGACCCCTCAATCGTCTCTCCTCAAGTGTGAAGAGGCCCAGGTTTTCTAACCGACGAGCGTATCCCTTGGATCGGATTTCAGGTGCTAGTTTAGTCACCCTCGCTTGCATCCGTTCCAACTGTTGGAGTGGACATCCTCTCGAAGCGTCGTTGACCTGAACTGGACCGCAAATTCCATAAGAGGTCTTACCAGAGAGTTGTCAATGTACAGGGTGAGGACTGTCTCTCTGTTTCTGTACCTGAACTGTCTCTTTATGTACCCTAGGATCTTGTTTGCTCTCCTCTCAGTTTCCAAGCACTGTGGGAAATACTGAGATCTCTTGTGATTATCTCTCCAAAATCCTTTCGTACATAGGTGAGCCCATGGGTCTTATTGGGGCTCGAAGTAGTGTTTAAGCAGCTTCAGTTTTTATATGACCAGAATGAAAAAAAAAAACGATAATTTTCCGATCTTGAATAAATCATGATGGAGTACAATGTCCTCAGCAAACTTGAATATCCTACTGACGACTCTTACGTCAAGGACATTTATGTGAATAATAAAGAGCAGGAAACTGAGCGTTGAGGAATCCCACAAGTTACAGAGCTCCACACCGAAGCCACGCCATTGACCATCACTCTCCATTGTAGAACACAACCGGCCACTCCAATTTCTGCTATTTTCGTCATTATCCTCTTTTGAAGTACCTTCATGAGTAGTGATCTCAAGGTTTAGTCAATGATTTAAAAGTTACATGTACACTTTACTTATATTATGAAGCAGCCCTTGCTATACATTTTCATGAAATTACAAACAAAAACTTCCATTAAACGATGAACACCAGATGATTCATTAATGACATTGTAGCGGTCTCTGACCGTTCTAAGAATTAGGCCAGTTACCCCTCCAATAAATATTTCTTTATTTAATTCTGTATTAAAAGTATTTTCACCAATGGAAATAATTATATATATTCCTATCCAAACATTATCCTTCTTTTGTAAAACAATATTATACTTTGTTAATATTAGTTCAGTAATAATTGTTCAGTTTCTAAATGTTTTTGAAATAACTAATCTGGTAAAATGGTATATCTTATGGTTTTCATTCTCCTTGATATGTTGCTATAAGAGATATTTGTAAGACTTTTACCACAGTCTGGGAATACATCTTGTCTTAACGGACTAACTACGGCGTTACAGTTAGGCACACAAGGTTACCCTTATAACGGACTAATAACGGCGTTACAGTTAGGCACACAAGGTTACCCTTATAACGGACTAATAACGGCATTACAGTTAGGCACACAAGGTTACCCTTATAACGGACTAATAACGGTGTTATAGTTAGGCACACAAGGTTACCCTTATAACGGACTAATAACGGTGTTACAGTTAGGCACACAAGGTTACCCTTATAACGGACTAATAACGGTGTTACAGTTAGGCACACAAGGTTACCCTTATAACGGACTAATAACGGTGTTACAGTTAGGCACACAAGGTTACCCTTATAACGGACTAATAACAGTGTTACAGTTAGGCACACAAGGTTACCCTTAACGGACTAATAATGGCGACGGTAACACACCCAACGTAACCAGAACACCCAGCCTTCTGATCTGGAGTCAGACGTCTTACAACTTCATTTACTATTGGCTCTACACTATTTCTGAGATTAGCTATGGAAATGTGAGAGTGATATCGGAATTTTTAAGAATCTTATCACTAGGCGAAGAATACACTTTAGGACATCTGTGAACGTTGATTAGTCCAGGTGATATCAATAAAGATTCCATATTTGCATTAACTCTAGTCAGCACATCTATAAGAGTGAGGAAGAGTGCCGATTTCATTTACTCAATGATTTCATTTACTCCTCACTGACACTTTCTAAAGTCATCGTGTTAACATTGAAATCACCAAGAATATATACTTAGTCTTATTAATTAAACCAAATTTATTTAAAAGATAGTAATAATTCTAAAGAAACAAATTATAGTCAGTCTAGTTTGGGGTGGATATATAGCAAGTTCACTGTTGCTGTGAACTTTGGCACATTAAGTTTCATACAATTGACGATTCCCAGTTAATGCTTCTACAGATTCAGATTTTAATGTTTCCCTCTCCCACTCCTTCAGATCTAACTGAGTGATAAGATTAATAGTCCTCAATTTGCATAGTGCAATCACTACCAAACCAAGTCACGGTGAATACAACGATTTGGAATTTGAAACTCAGTAGACCCAAACATATGGAAAGTTTACTAATTTCTTTAGGAAACGATCTAATGTTATGGTTCAATATTAATAAAATTTCACCATCATCATGTCTGAGCCTTTCATGAAAAGAATTAAAAACAGTAATTTGTTCAACTGGTCTAAAATAAATCGTCCCTATCAACTGCGATATTTTAATTTTTATGGGAATAGCAGAAAATTTATAATTGAATTGAAAATTGCACTGGGAAACACATTTCAAGGTACTGGAAATTGAAAATATTATGAAAATGATAGGTAATATCCCAAGCAACACAAGTTAATGGGGCCCATGTGGGCACTAGGATGACAAATCGTATTGGTACTGTGCGGTTATTTGCAATATGGGCCAACATGATGACAGCATGGGCTGTTATGTTGAAACCATCTTGGCCCAAGATGTTGCTGATATGTTAATCAAGTTTCAACCGTACGCTATATAGTAATCAGGTTGGGCCAATATAACATTTCAATGGGATGGATTCGCCACATTGAACCTACCTTCTCCCAAGGTAACATTCCATGAGAATGGTCAACCACATTATCCCCATGTAATTTCTATGCTACTTTTCAGTCTGTCATCTCCTGCCCATCTAGCTATCTAGTGCCCATGTTGGCACAATGTGTCATGGTTGCTTGGGATAGAGAAAGATAAAGTAAAATTAGCTATTGCGTGAGTCAGAGGCAGAGAGGACATGAACTGTGTCCAGTGTGGTGTGTATATTTTATTATCGCAATAATTATTTATAAAAATGAGATAAGAAATCGAAATTTCCAAGCTAGTTTATAATAATGAAATAATAATAACTATTTAATAAGAAACACAAAACATACAAATATGATATGTAGAAAATCATACCATAAATTCGAGGTAACCAAGAAATTGAAAAGAAACCTTAAGTGAGGTACTAATATTTGTAAATAATAAAAATTGAAAAATTAATACAGTCCACTCTTTATGACTACCAAATTAATGCTAAAAATATTTTGTGAATTATAATATGAATATTCACATTTTAATCCTCCGCATTTTTCCATCTCTCCAGACTGTAAAATATTGTAACATGGAATCTGCAATCAAAATCTATTCAACGGACAAGCAGCCGTGTGAGGGATTTTTGCCAGTCATCAGGAGTCACTGATTTACTCTTTGATGAGTATGATTAGGCAGCCTATGATTTAGCACCAAATTTAAAAACAGAAATAGATATATCGCAAAATCCGTTGAAGGGAGAACTTGATTAGTGTGCTATCTAACCTGCAATTCTGAGACAGCTGATGGGAAGGTTATTATGGTAATTATTTTAATACCCCGTTCACACTATCTAACATTACAGCAAACTATTTGTCAAACTAATCAGTATCTTCAAACAGATCTTGATAGTCACGTCCACACTCTCTAAAGATGTTTGTCAAATTGTTCGACAAACGTTGGAATGTGATATATAGGTATGACAAATTAATTATAGGTTTTGTATTAAAATAAGTCTAGAAACACTGAAGTGCATGATTGTAAGTCAGAAGACGTACATAACAATTCAATTCATATAAGATAATAAATTAACTTAGCTTTCGTTTCTTTTGCTCCAAAATCAGTTTAGCAACATTATACTGTAGATAATTTCTCTTTATAAAATCTCGAATGGCTTTTAACCAGTTTGAAGAATAGTTTGACAAAGTCTACCAAATGCACCTGATTTCAGACTTATATTTTGAAAAAATAAATGCCTGCTTTGCAGATAGCTGACTTATGTCGTTGAAGAGAATTGTTCTATGTCATTGGTGGTTAGTATATTTGGCAGCTATTAGAAAATGCAGACAAATGCCACTCTATTCATTATGTTCATTGATTAGTATGAATTAGATATAAACATCTAAAACCATACTAAATGTTGTTGGAATACATTTATTTTCAATTTTCCTCTGAAATAATCATCCACAACTGCACCTGATACCTAATAAACTATAACCTTATTATATTATTTTAAAATAACAATAATAATATATTATGATATCATATATCACAGTTTTTATTTGTACGATAAGCATTAACTTATTTTAAGGATGATTTTTGATAACCAGGAAATTACAATTTTTTCTGTTTTTGACATTCTTTATTTTATTGCAATATTTCGCTAGTGAACACCTAGCATCCTCAGGCATTTTTTCGTGACCTGTAGGTTACAAAATAAACTAAATTAATATTCATTAATAAATCAATTAAAAAAAAACTACAGACATTCGAATTGTAAGGATTTACATAATGTTTTAATTATATACATAATTATATTGGAAGATGATATTGAAATTTGAAATAAACAAAACTTAAGAACCACTAATCACAAAAGTCCACTATAGAGCTAGTTCACGTACCATATTCACATGAAGCAAAATAAGAAATGTTAATATGTTTGTACTATTGTCTACCAAAGTTAAAAACACGTACATGGGAGGAGTGGCTAATAGTATATGTGTATCTTTTAAAATAGAAATATGCACACAACTGTGTATGTCATGTGTACATTATTTCACATTGATGCTACTATATATACTATTTAATTTGCAATTCTATTAAATAATGCCTGAGGATGCTAGGTGTTCACTAGTGAAATATTGCAATAAAATAAAGAATGTCAAAAACAGAAGAAATTGTAATTTCCTGGTTATCAAAAATCATCCTTAATAAGTTCAAATGAAACGAAACTTGCAATAAAACTAGAAAATATAAAATGCCACCTATCCTTTAATGAATTCTGCTACATAAATAAACTGCTGCCTAATTATACTAAGCATTAACTTGTATACTAATATATTTCGACTATCAGTTTGTCTCGAATTGACATCAACAGGGTTATGTACTTCAATAATATAACTTATTGGGGGAGAAAGTTAACACCTTTCAATAGAAAATAAAGAGCCCCTGAAAGATTCCATATTAAACATTATTCACTTTTCTTTCAAGTGATTTATTGAGTCGCTTAAATGTTATACTATTTGTATGTTTTCTTGCGCTGATGTGATGCTATAGTGAATATCAATGCATTAACTGAAGGGGCGCAATTAATAATTTGTAAAAATGTCGTCCAATACAAAACTTTATAATATTGGACTCTTTGGGCTTCTTCATTGACTCTACCTGAGTCAATATAACTCTTGTTTTTAAGTAAAATACTAGAATGAGTAAATTGACTTTCATTTTTGAACTGGATTTGGAACAACTGACAAAGTCAAATTTTAAGTCAATTTGATTTTTCCTTTTTTTAGTGTTTACTCACAGAAAATTGGAACCTAACTTAAAGTAATTAATAAGGAGTAAGTTATAGATAGATCAATAATTTAAACAATATGTCCGATATGAATAGAGAGTATTATTAAAATGTTGGTTACCCTATTTGCCATTCAATTGTTATCATTATCAGCAATTATATATTTGATATATATGCGTCTTATACACCCATGCTCGATAAAGAAGGCTTTTATTATGAGGAATCTTACTAGTTTTCTTGGTCGAGTTTAGCATAGCAGAACGATAATGTCAGGGAAGATTTTAGTGGATATCTTATTAATTATCGACTTCCAATAATCTTCTAAGACGCTAAGGACATCTTCTCTCTTAATTGTGTAAGACACTGTAAGTCTGACTTGTGGGAAATAGCACATCAAGGGGGAGGAGCAAATATTGCAAGGAAAGATGACTCTTGCTATATTTATCATGGAATTAAATGTTAAATAGCTAGATTTATATTTCCAATCAAAAGAAAAAAGGGAATAGTAATTCATACATGATTTAAATGACTAAATTCATACATTTAATAAACTCGTCTACATCCACCAGATCATTTTTTGGAGTGTAATTTTCATATGCATTATGAAATAAACTTCCCTATAATAGTATTTTAAATTAAATCTTCAATTCCATTGTTTCTCGAATAACATTTTGAGAATATCGAAGCGCTATCCACTTCAGAACTATAATCCACCATTTTAGTTACAGTTGCAGGATATTTTTCGCTTTATATTGCAACTGCACATACGGTCTTTGGGGCATTTTCTTTGGGAGAAATAAATTTGAACGGTAGTTCTAGAACAGAAGTAGTAAAATAATTTTCCACCAAGTCTTATTATTCAGCAAACGACTTCACTTCAGCAAGAATACATTTGCATAATTTCACCCTCGACTGCAATATTTCAACGATGTTCATTTTTTAGTTTGCAACGCATACAATGAACTCCGAAAGAGGATGGAGCGTCTTACGCTGGGCAATAAGTTGGCCAAGTGTTGTTCTCCACATTTTATCTCTTGACCAGCTCTTTAGTCTATCGAATCACCAGCAAACACATTCATATGGCCTTTCTATTTCAGTAGAAACTATGTACATAATTCTCCTCTCCTCGCAATAACGCAATAAGGTGAAATTCTGAACATACCAATACTCTACGGGCAAAACTCTCCATGTTATACATTCCTCAACGAATGGAGTAAAAATTAATAACATTTTGAATGCTTCTGTACACATTGGAGCGAACTGGGAGCAATGAAAGAGTTATCTAAGCTTTCTTTATTGCAGTGCAAAGGTATAACATTCTAAAAAATAATAGAATTGTATGGAAAATATATTGTTAAAAAAGTTGGAAAATTTTAAATCGTTATGCATATATTCATCATAAAACTTTTCTCCTCTATGAGTTATTTATTTTAAATATAGTATATCAATCTTCTTATACCATATTATATCATCTTAAATTCTCGATGCAGTTATAGTTATATTGTTTTTTGAGTAGATAATTCTTAACAATGATAATATCCATTAGAAATAAATTAAATGGAGTTAATAATTAAATCCTATAGCTTAGATTCCATCAGAAAATTAATTATTCCATTTCATTATAAAGCTCACTCATCCCTGTTTCATGTTACGATGATTTTTAACAGGGATTTTCATCTATTAAGCTCACTAAAATAAAGCATTGACGTTATATTCATATGAGGCGAATAAGAATTACAAGAGTTTTATTAGAGTGTTCATGCTCACACATCGCTACATCGATTAATCATCAAACCGTGTCCTACATTTAAACTATGAACCAATTTGCTAACTACTACATTCATCATTGAACTTATTAGTTGATGTAGAATACTTTATTGATAATTGCGCATAATAATGTTAATAGAAATGTATACATTAATTGCGATGAGAAATATACTACAGGTAAAGCTCGTACAACGGCCAGTACATGTACAGGAAAAGTGTCCGCTATGCTATCATCGTTCGTTGTAACGTCACATTTATTAGTTCAGTTGGGGATTAAAATTTGTTAGTTATTTTAACAGCATTTAAAAGAAACGCTAATGAAGGTAAACAATCGAAGATTATTATTAAATAAAAGTTTTAATGAAAATCTTATAATATTTATATAACTTACTTATATAAATGTACAAAATAATAAGGTAGGTATAACTGTCGCTTAAAGTACTATCAAATATAATGTAAATGATGTTATTTCTTAACTTAACTTGCATAGATATCTATTTACTTACCTACATGAAAACTAATACACATAGCATAATGAATAATCTTTTATTAAACTGAAAATATTATAAAAAAAATTATTTCATTTCCTGATTCTAATTTTTGTATAGAATGAATAAATGAAGAATATATTAAAATAGAATATAGAATAGCTACACCCTTCAAATTTCTATTGACATTTTCTAATCAAAGAAAATGTGACGGAAAAGCTTAACGAGATCAAAATACTGAAAATCTAAAATACATTACATTAAGTATTGATTGTGAATTGCAATGCCTCTGAATATAACCAATGTTTCACTAGATACTTGATAAACGAATAGAATATATGTTAAAGCTGCTTATCCGGTAGAACGGACAATTTTTATCCTTTATCCGTTCAAAGATCGTCCACTGTAAAGGGCCGTACACACGTAGGGTTTTTTAAGTCTTTCCACCAGACTATTTTCTCCGCTTTTCCACCAGACTTTTGATTCAAAAGTCAATAGCGTCTACACGTGGATTGACTTTTTAATCTCGTGGATTTACATGTCGTGCAATTAACTACTCATATCGGCGACATAAGCCCTCCCCCATTTTTTTAAACTAGGTAACTAACCTAGGTATTTAGTAACTGTTAACTACCTAAGATAGTTAAAATTACTAATTACCTGGGTTAGTTATTTACTAATTATATAGGTTAGTTACTTTTACATAGATTATTTAATTACTAGAGAACTACATACCTAGACTACTAAGATTATTTGGTTACTGATTAACTTAGTTTGAAATTTTTTATGAAGTTTATTACAATATTTAGTAATAAACTAACCTATATTATTTTCGCTTCATTTGATTTAATGATTAACCTAATCCACTCAACAAATGTAATTTAGCTATTACCTATATAAAGTTTAGGTGAAAGTATTAATACGTATAGGTACTATATAGGTACCATAGTAAATAAATAGTTAGATCTATTTACTATGCTAGGTACCATATGTATTGCGTTATAATAAATAAAATAAAGGTATTAGCTAATAGGTAATATGTTGAAATAAATAAAATAAAGATAGTAATATGATATTTTACTAAAATATGCTTTACTAAAAAAAAGTTTAAAGAAACATTACTATTATCAATTTTACTGGCAGTCTTTTATAAAAAGGAAAATATGAGAATTCTTTACCTCAAAGGTAATGAAATGGATTTAGCAAAGATTGTCTAAAAATGAACACCAATCGTGTAATTACAATATATTTTATGAGTTGACAGTAGCTATACGAAGATTTCCAAAATTGCATCTCTTGATTGGGGGAAATAATAGAACATGAAGGTTGTTGAAAAGTCTCGGACTTTCGGTGCCAAATTTAAGTCTCGTGGAAAAAGTGGGAGGAGCTTAGCAAAAAGTCCGGTGGAAAGACTGAGAAAACCCTGCGTGTGTACGGCCCTCAAGAGCTCTACCGGTATAAAGATTTCTCTGTTAGTTTTTTGACTAAATAGTTGTAAAAATCTGTAGTCATATATTTTAATTACTTATTAACAAAGCCAATAACAGCTATGACTTATGCATTTTATCATTAAATTTCTATTATAAAGTATTGTGAGTAAAGGGTCTATAGTCTAATAGACCATTTATTCTGGGAGTGAGTGTGATTAATGTAGAGTACAGGGTCTAAGTGGTCTTTTTTCGATATAAATAAAGATTTTGAAAATGTTCGACCCTATTTGCCACTAAAATATTATAAAAGTTATCTTCATATTTATTATAAATATCCTCTGATTCTATAATATCTAACATTACTTACAATATGTTCTTGTTATCAGGTATAAACCATCTATATTCTTCTTTCAGTATTCATATTTTATTAAAGCTTATCTCAATATTAAGATGAAAATGATGAAAAAAGGAAAATTGGCAACCGAGCTATTTCCTAACTTTACACATTATATAACAGAGAGAAAAGATGGTACGAGTCTGTTCTACCAACTGTTCGTATCTCATTTGGGGAGATATAAACGTTTCAATTTTTAGAATCGTTTTGAAAATTATAGGAGCATTTGATGGGAATAAGATGTAGCAGATTTTTTCGTGGAATCGATTAATAAGAGATATTAAAATTTTAATGCTAGTTAAGAGACTTTTGTTATGCAATCAATGTCATACAAAAATATTTTGAATGTCAGATAATAGCATAAATATTTTTTTTATAGCAGCTTAAGTAATTATTAATTCTCTTTATGAAAATTTAGCTCATCAACCATCTCAATATTAGTCTGAAACAGTTCTATAATTTGTATTAGTTTGATGACAGAGACCTGTTCAATAAGTTACAGTATCGTACAATACTAACCTCCTTTTCATATCTTAAAGTATTATTAATAGGGCTGTGACAATATGAGTTTAAAATCATAGATCCCGAAAATATTATAGACGGAGAGAAATAAAGAGTGTTGAATCGTTCCTATCAGTGGTACATATATAGTTTTGATACCATTGTAAGTATTTTGTTTCGACTATGTCTCTATGGTACTCCTCTAGGAAAAAATCCCCCGGAGGAAAGAATCCCCCGAAGAAAGAATCCCCCAAGAAAATTCCCCGAGGAAAAACAACCCCTGGAAAAAATGCCCCCGGAAGAAATCCCCGGAAAGCATCAACGAAGAAAGAATACAAGTCAAAAATAGAATTTGTAATATATATTTTCGTCCATTTTTTCCCAAAAAAAAACTACAAAAGAGGAAAAAGACAATATCAGAAAGGGGTCTAGGACATTTCGTCCACGGACAATTCGTCCAACGCACACTTCATCCACGGACATTTCGTCCAACGGACATTTCATCCACGAACATTTCGTCCATTCGTCCACGATTTACTTTATTTTATATTTTAAAGTGTATATGGGATATATTTCACACTATTTCTCACTATTACATTAATAGCCAGGTGTAAATATATAATATTATTATAGTGATTTAAGCTCGAACCATTTCATAAGAATTCCTAAAAATGATTGTCTATCGATTACAGTTATAAAATTAGATATGCTAAACGGGTTGACTGTATCATTAAGTTATTTACCTCCTTTAATATTTTGTATTAATTAATAAGTTATGAGTATCTAAAATATGGAACTGAAATAACAGCGTACTAATAAGAATATATGTGTGGAAACGTATGAAATAAACAAATATTACAATAATTCATGTACATAATAATTATTATGTATGGTTTTATTATGAGTCAGAAAATATGGAACAGTCCGATGATAACACGGACTTGTTGGCGTTTAAATAACAGTAACACTAAAAAGTACCAATAGATAGGTAATTCTTTAATATCACATTTAATTATCAATCACTTGTTTTGTAGTTTATTATATATAATCATACATACATCGTGTATGCGCTTTATGTTGTGACTATTTAAAAAAATCGTCTAAAAAACTAATTTTGAACCAATGTAGCTTCTAATAACTTAATCTGAATAATAATATTGATGATTATTATCAAAAAAATGTTTATGTTTATGTACTTTTATAACTTAGAGACATACCTTGACATGATTTATTATTTTACTGGTGCCGGTCAGCAGGAGTAAAATATTGCAATAAGAATTATGGCAAATACCATAAATTTATAATTACCATCAACAAATGCTATTTTGTTCAATCATGTTGCAGAATATATATAAAATATATTCACATTAAAAATAAAATACAAAATTAAGCATTTCGTGGACGAAATGTCCGTG